>JASANB010007215.1:0-23601 GCA_030248155.1 Sabatieria punctata
GCGACAGTGTTAGCTGATTGGCGAGAGGCGTCACTCATCTGAGTAGAATGTACATGCCGACTGGAAGCGGCCGGCATAGCCCCTCCTCTCTCGGTAGTAGAGTGTAGTAATGTAGGCTGCAGCGCTGCAGTGTTGGCTGGTTGGTGAGTTTGCAAGTTTTGCCACACACAAGTTCTCTGTTGGCACTGCACTCAGTCTGTCGCCCACTCTGGCTACTAGCTGCCCAGCGGGAGCGAGTAGTAGTAGAAGAAGGACCCTTCTCACGCTGCTTAGTAGGTGGGTCACTTCCGGCCGGTAGTAGCAGCGAACATACACTCTTGGGCTGCTGCTCGGTATTGGTACGTAGCCGCGGCGAACGATTACACTTCTGCTGTTGCTCGGCACTGGTACGTAGTTGCGGCAAACGGATACACTTAGGCTTAGGTGGTAGCCTTTTCTCCTCCTCCGACTCATCAGAACTGCTGGGCACTATGCGGCAGCGTAGCTCAGGCAGCGGCTGTTCTGTCACCGGCGGCGATACGTCCTCCTCTAATTGTTGGTCTCGACCGGCATCAGGCACAGCAGACGCACTAACCTGTGGCCTGAACTGCGAATTGGACGCAACGATAGCTCTGTATGCCGGCGGCGCACTCACTCCTCAGCCTTTTCTCCTCCTCCGACTCATCAGAACTGCTGGGCACTATGCGGCAGCGTAGCTCAGGCAGCGGCTGTTCTGTCACCGGCGGCGATACGTCCTCCTCTAATTGTTGGTCTCGACCGGCATCAGGCACAGCAGACGCACTAACCTGTGGCCTGAACTGCGAATTGGACGCAACGATAGCTCTGTATGCCGGCGGCGCACTCACTCCTCGTCCTTGCTGTTGACGTGACTGATAAGTAGGCGCACTGGTAGTTGTACATACCGGCAAACTAACCCCGATGGGTAGTTGTACAGGTACTGGAAAGTCTGCGCTGGTATGGCCAAAGCTCGCCGGACCTCCCCACATCTCCAATGTCCACATCTGAGGCTGGTAGGAGACGGTTACTAATGACGATGATGGCGGCGGCGGCGGCTGCGTCACATCTACGGTTGTAGCCGAAGGCGGCCACTGTACATACGGTGGCAGTGGCGGCGGCGGCGCAGTGGCAGGTGGTTGAATTTGTAGTGGCCACTGGGATGGAGCGGCTGACGGCCACACTGGCGCCGGACCCCCAGTGAGCGGCAGGTAATTCGGTCTCGTTCAAAATGATGAAATAAAGTCTTCAAAATGATGAATAGTAGTGGACCATTTCATAATGAATAGTATGATGACATGATGGCATACTGATATATCAGTATGGTTTGTTGGTAGGAGATTTTGTTGCTTGCCAAGCTATGATTTTCGTTATGACAGTGTGAGTATGACACTGACAATGACAATGTCAATGACAGTGTGACAATAACAATGCCAGCTATGATTACATTGCCACTGACACTGACACTGACACTGACACTGACACTGACACCGACACCGACACCGAGTGTGACAATGACAGTGTGACAGTGACCTCGACTTGACAGTTACAATGAAAATGTCAGTGACAGTGTGACAATGACAATGCCAATTATGATCTCAATGACAGTGCAACAATGACAATGCCAATTATTGGAAATGATGATGAAGAAAGTAACAATCAGATATGGGCAAAATGGGGCTGATAAGTGTGAACCCACCACAGGTTCTGACCAACCCCCTCAGGCCGCCGCTACCCCCCTCAGAAATTTTTAGGAAAAATTTTGTATAGAAAATTATCATAACTCTATACCTAGATTAGGTGTAAATAAACTCAGAATAGCTTATTTCAACCTATTTTAGCGAAAAATAAGCCCAAAAACCTTGATTTTAGTAAAAAGTCGGACTTTTTGCTGGTACCCCCTCAACCGCCGTTACCCTAACCCCTCAGGCTCCCTCAGTATTCGAAAATTTACCACCCCCTCAATCGAAATGCTACTACAATGACAGATGCAATGACAATAGTGATGAAGAAATGTACCGTATTTAACGACAATGGTGAAATGCATTATAACTCTGAACAAAACTGGTGAGTAATGTGTGTGCTGTGTGTAAGCTACTACTGTGCAAAGTGAGTAATGCCAGCAGTTCTAAAACTTTTTATCGATTCTCTAGTTCCTTATTGCACACTTGCAAATTGAACTAATTTGCGTTTTCCGTTGTAGACGTCAGTCTTAATCAAGCGGTTTGTGGCTCAGTTAATTCTACCATTAGTTGCAAGCTGCAAGTTACACCTATTCTCTCTCTCCAGTGTCTGAGCGCAGTTTAACTAATTTACGAGGCAGCGCGAGCTGGGCAGAGCGTAATTTGTCATGCTTAGATGCCGTTCGTGACATATGGGTCGTGTGCCTCTTACTGATTAAGCGTGTCCAGAAGAGAACAGGCCGTCTCCCAATAGCTCCTCCGTTCATTCATCTAGCAGCAGTAATTTCTTGCTAGAAAAATGCAGCTAGTTGTGGTCGTTGTGCGGCCGAAAAATTGGCTCCATATGGCCGCTCCCAAATCGATCACCGATCTAGCAGCAGTCCCAGGGAACCGGATTTGGTCGCTGATTTTGACTCGTTTATCCTACCACTATCTAATGTAGCCGCTCAATGGTTCGTTAGGTCGCCCGTCGACTCCGCCCTCCATTTAAGTCGCCTACACCCACTGTATTGAAAACGTTTCCCTTTTTTAGGCGGTGCATCCTGCTGCTCTCTCTGACTCCTTTTGTCAGGCATTTCTGCCATTTTTACGCCCGTTTTGGATTCAGTTAATTTTTTCGGAGCCTGTACAGGGTCCGTCAAAAAAACGTTTTACTGATGCAGCCATAAATCTTAGTCGATTTGAACGAATCTATTTTGAATGAAATATAGGTAAATCCTTGAAAGTGTGCTGAAATTTTTGTTGTCATACGCTCCCTAGCCTGAGTTACTTGATCAAATGTCAAAAAAGAGATTTAGAAAGAAATGAACAAGAACAAGAGCGAGTTCTTATTGTCTCTCTCTCTAAATATCTGTTTTGACTTTGAGGGCAAATATCTCCTAAACCAAAACGGCTATGGTAATAAGAATTTCAATAATCTTTCAAAAATTTTTCTATCTTTCGTTTAAAAAAGGTTCAGTCAAATCGGATGAGATCTGAGGGTTGTTTCGCTGCAGTAATAATTTGCTCGGTTGCTTTTTGACGGACTGGTAGTCTTGCTATATACATATGGGTAGTACAAGTACATACATAGTTAGTGAGGTTAGATATTTAGAAAATAATGTGAGGTATAGGTCAGGGTTGTGAGGTGGGAAAAAAACACCGGAAAAAAACTGTTTTTTTTTTCGGAAAAAAAAACGGTTTTTTTCCTAAGGGTCGGAAAAAAACATAAATCGCGGAAAAAAACTCAAGCTAAAAATAGCTAATTTACGTCATTTTTCGTTTAAAAAATGGACTTTTGCTATGTATAATAGGCCATACTGACTCAAAACTGTTAGAAAAACAACAAAAAAGACCAAATTTGGCATGAAAAAACAAAAATGCAAACTGCTGTAAGAAAATTTGCATATAGCGTTATTTATGGAACCTGTCAGGCACTGTTTCATGCCTGTTTCGTGATTTATATCAATGTAACACGTGTATTTCTGGTCTAACAAGACTGAGGAAGGCGCTAGAAAGCGTTAGGAATCATAAAACCAGCCTAGGATACTCAGAACTTGGGCTGGAGTTTTTTTCCGCGATTTAGGAAAAAACCGGAAAAAAACCGGAAAAAAAAACTGGAAAAAACAGGCCGAGGTTTTTTCGGAAAAATATACAACCCTGGTATAGGTATAGGTAAGAACTGCAAAAATACCCACTCAAAGTAAAAGATTAGGTATTTTGCAAAAGAACTAAAAGTCCAGATTTTAGCCAAAATGGTTAAAAAATATGCCATGGTTAAAAATCGAATTTTGAACAGAAACAGCAGAATCGAAATTTCCTCCTTTGAAAAGTTGCAGACATTCAGTTGTTTAACGTATACACGGCGTATAAATGGTGCACTATTTGCAAAAAGAATTCCCATTAGAGCGCCTTGAGTTGCTCAGATCCCCAGGGAAGTGCGGCGCGTACATAATAACAGTTCTTAATTGGAAAGGCATGTATTCTTAAAAGCAGTTACTTACAAGAACTGGTGTGCTCTGTACTAATGTATATTTCATTTAGTGCTAACCAACTTTACGTCATTGCCAATATCTAGGCTCTCTACCGTTCGGGACTCGGTTGGTCCAAAGTAGCTTGCTTAGAAAGAAGCCCTTATGGAGAACAGAAGTAATTTGAGCTTTTGTGGTCATACCACGGACCTGTACACGGAACCACAGGTGTGCCTTTGTTGTAGTGTTGTTATGACTACTAGTCAAAGTCAAAGTCATAGTTAATACTTTTGTGATATTGCAGTCAAACGGACAGGTAGTCAAAGTCAAAGTTTGACTACCTTCGTTATCATAAATACGTAGTCAAACGGAGACCAGGTAGTCAAACCGTTTGACTATGACTACGTTTTGTTATACGAGGCAGGCTTTTGAAGCGTATTTTACCATTTTTGCTGTTCACAACAAAATATTTAACAAACTTGATGCATTTTTAAGCACTATAGAACACCAAACAACTGTTTCACTGAGATTTTGAAACAATGAAGCATCGGTCAGTGAACCTCTGTTTGATTCAAGTCCCACAGTTCCACCACAAAATATCACATAACAGTAGAATACACTTTCTAGTTTAGAGAAGAGTCAAGAATTGTCTTGGTTTGGTTTCATACATAGATGTCTCCATACATGTAACAGGTCATCCGCCAAAAGGGGGCTGGGGCTAGGGGGTCTGGCGCCCGCCGGGGGGGGGGCTAAGCCCAAATTCCAGGGACGGGGTTGGGCACTAAAAACGCTAAAAAATATCACAATTTTTCAGCTAAAAATCGTCAAAAATCGCTAATCAGAGTTCAAATACAGGTAAGAGATGCTGATTTACAGGAGATTTTAGCAGTTTTTGAGTCTGAAATTGTTAAAAATCGCAAAGTTTTGCTGAAAATATTACTTGAGTCCCAGTGGACCCGTCCGTGGGAATCTGGCCTAAGTACGCTGGGGGCTGATCCCCCCAACCCCTGTTACATTACATGTATGCATGGCTTCTATTCTCTTTGCGGCGACTTTTTGCACCTCATGTTGGCTTTGCTTTTCAATGAAAATTTTTGAAAAGAATAAAAACGGTTCTGCAATGCTTTATGGCAGCTAACTACTGTTTATTTCAAAATCAATGATTTATTGATGGAATCACAGCAGCCATTTCGGGTCTACTGGTCACTGAATTAGGGTAAACAGCTGAAAATGTCAATTTGGCTATGTTTCAAAAAGTAGTCAATGTAGTCAAACCGGTGGTCATGGTAGTCAAATGGTTTGACTACAATATAGTCAAATTTGACTACTCTGGTATTGTACTCAAACCAGCGGTAGTCATAGTCATAGTCAAACGGAAATTTTGGTATTGTAACAACACTACTTTGTTGCTATCTATCTACTGTGGATTACATACAATGTATATACATATGTTTATGTGAAAAATGCATACCTAATATGCACTAGTTTTGGAATACATAAGTCCTTGTACATTGTTACATGTATCATATTATACTTTCCAAAATTTCTATTATGTATATGTATTCAGGCAAATTATGTATTTAGAATACTTATACATATTTTTGAAATGAATTACAGCAACGAATCGTGTATTTTAGTTACATTAGTTTTAGAATGGGATAGAAAATTTGCTAAACAGTAACTTTCTTTCCTAAACTGAATACTATTTTTCAATATAACTTGATGTTTTTGTCATTTGGTTTGTGCCAGGGGGGACCCAACTACGTCAAATCTCGAAATATGTGCCGGGCCACTTCCGGTGACCGACATTCAAACGGTTGCCATTCCCCAAATTCTTAAGCTATCGAGAAGCGACTTGATGCGTTGTGTAACTGAGACAATGGGATTTCTAACAGTGTGCACCAGTTCAGTATGCTCCAATTTTTGACGAAAATGTTTAGTGTTTTACGCGGTTGAAAGTGTTTCAAAAAATTGCTCATTATTTAAACGGTCATAACTTTTGACCAGAAAGAGCCAGACATCTACTGATCACACCACATGAACGAGCCCGTCGAATACAATATTATAGATGCCACCAGAGTCCAGATTAATTGATTCTAGCCTGAGTAGTAGCGTGCCAAACATGACCATAATTTTTGGGCTCAATTTTCGCATTTGTCATGCTTTCCGAGACGTCAGAGAGCGAAGCAATGTTCTAATTGAGTGGTGAGGCCCATCAATCGAAGCGTTTTAGTGCGCCGAGTTAAAAAATCATACTCAAACCTAAATTGGAGGCTTCGTATCAATGTTACTGACCGAAGTTATAAAGGCCTATTTCATGCCATTCCAGAGCCTAATGTTTGCTTGCAGCCATTTTTTTCACACATAAAACATCGAAAATCGAAATTCTGAACAAACATTCTGATGTAGAACGACGAGTCGAATCGATTGCTGTGAGAAACGTCTTTCTACGACCACGTTTTCTCGGTGAATAGTAGACATGAATGAATCTCGCTCTGATTTACGGTACAAAACTGGCCTGTTTAGTAGGGAATTCATGGTCTTGGACGGACGTCCCAGACGGATCGCTGAGCTACCAATCGATGCACAACCATCTGCTGAACTCGAAGATTGCGGCTGCATTCCTTTTTTAACCATTGCCATCACTGTACAAGTGTAAATACAGGAATGGTCAGATTTTCACCTTTGTCTTCTGACATTCTGAGTTAATTCTTGACGAAATAACGGTCAAAAATTAAAATTCTGAACCAACATTCTGATGCAGAATGGCAGACGAATCGACTGGTGTGCGAAAGGTCTTCTGCGACCACGTTTTCCTGGTGAACAGTAGACATGAATGAATCTCGCTCTGATTTACGCTACAAAAATTGCCTGTTTAGTAGGGAATTCATGCTCTTAATCATCATCCGGTGATCCCAAACAGAGCGCTGAGCTACCAATCGATGCATAACGGTCTGTTGAACTCGAAAATCCTGGCTGCTGCATCACTTTTTTAACCATTGTCACCACTCTACAAGTTGAAATATAGGAGTGGTCAGATTTTCACCTTTGTCTTCTGACATTCTGAGTTAATTCTGGACGAAATAACGGTAGAAAATTAAAATTCTGAACAAACATTCTGATGCAGAACGGCGAGAGGAATCGATTGCTCTGCAAAACATGCATTACCAGCATCACCTGATCTGATTGCATCACCGAATGGATTCCTCTCAAGTCAGGATAAATCTAAGAGGGAAAGCATTCTAGTAAGTATTTTAATTTTCGACCGTTAGTTCGTCCAGAATTAACACAGAATGTCATAAGACAAAGGTGAAAATCTGACCACTCCTTTATATTGTATGTCCACTTGTAGAGTGATAGCAATGGTTAAAAGAGTGATGCAGCCGGGATTTTCGAGTTCAACAGACAGTTATGCATCGATTGGTAGCTCAGCAATACGTCTGGCATCAACGCATGATGAGGAAGACCATGAATTCCCTACTAAACAGGCCAGTTTTGTAGCGTAAATCAGAGCGAGATTCATTTATGTCTGTTCACATCACGTCATGTCTGTCTACTGTTCACCGAGAAAACGTGGTCGTAGAAAGACGTTTCTCACAGCAATCGATTCGACTCGTCGTTCTACATCAGAATGTTTGTTCAGAATTCCGATTTTCGATGTTTTATGCCTGAAAAAATGGCTGCAAACATTAGGCTCTGGAATGTTATGAAATAGGCCTTTATAACTTCGGTCAGTAACATTAATGCGAAGCCTCCAATTTAAGTTTGAGTATGATTTTTTAACTCGGCGCACTAAGACGCTTCGATTGATGGGCCTCACCACTACTGTTGCTAAGTAAATTTATTTGAAATTTAATTAAATTATAATTTACTTACCACCTGCCCAGAGAAATATAATTAAATTAAAATTTACTTACCATATCTGAGGGAAATTTAATTTAATTATAATTTACTTACCACATTTAATTAAATTAAGTACATTAAGTATATTTAAAATAGGCCTGATTTTGGCGGCTAACACCTTCAGCTTTACTTCCAACTAAGCAAGGATGCAGCAATACCAGTCATCTAGAATGAAAGTCAAACGAGGGTTTCACAGGTTAAGTCAACAACAGACATGGACAAAGGGAACTAAGGGCGAGGGGTTTACTCGCCTCAGGGTCTGACGTACCGCCCCTCAGGCTACCGCTACCCCTTCAGGATATTTTCGAAGAATATTATGCTAAAAGTATGCCTAGGTTAGGTGTGAATGAGCTCAGACTAGCTTATTTCAACCTATCTAAACGAAAAATAACCCAAAAAACCTCAATTCTAACGAAAATCGGACTTTTTGGCTTATCTTCCTCTCAACCGCCATCAGCCGCCGCTAAACCCTCCAGCCAGCCACCTCAGAATTTATCACCCCTCAGCCGAAATGATAGCCTATGTCTCTCAACAGTAATAATGACAGTTCGTCAGAATTAGAACCTCAATCTCAAGTGGCTTTCCTGCCAGTTTCTGCTTCCAGCCACAACAGACAATGCCTTGTGAAACTGAACATATGCTATCGCACAGCAAAACTGGCTGAAAAGTAGTACCTAATATCCACTTTTAGCTTGGCGGATAAATTGGAGTAGTTTGTTTTGTGGGAGATTAAGACAAACAAGCGCAAAGACGAAAGGCGGTGGGCGGGCGGAAAATTGTACTGTAAGTATGGCTTGCCATTGAAATGCATAGATACCTAAAGCAGACACTCACGCAGCAGTTGCATGCTGCCAAAAGCTTCAGCAATAGCTAGGCGTGTGTAAGTAAATTAAGTATATTTTAAGTAAATTAAGTAAATTATTTTTGGTAAGTATAATTTACAAATTATAATTATAATTAACTTTCCCTATTTTCGTAGAAATTTAATTTAATTATAATTTACTTACCAAATAATTTACTTGTATTAGTAAATTTCTAAAAAATATAATTAAAATTAAAATTATAATTTACTTAGCAACAGTACTCACCACTCAATTAGAACACTGCTTCGCTCTCTGACGTCTTGGAAAGCATGACAAGTGCGAAAATTGAGCCCAAAAGTTATGGTCATGTTTGGCACGCTACTACTCAGGCTAGAATCAATTAATCTGGACTCTGATGGCATCTATAATATTGTATTCGACGGGCTCGTTCATGTGGTGTGATCAGTATATGTCTATCCCTTTCTGGTCAAAAGTTATGACCGTTTAAATAATGAGCAATTTTTGAAACATTTTCAACCGCGAAAAACACTAAACATTTTCATCAAAAATCGGAGCATACTGAAGTTGTGCACACTGTTAGAAAGCCCATTGTCACAGTTACACAACGCATCAAGCCGCTTCTCGATAGCTTCAGAATTGGGGGAATGGCAACCGTTTGAATGTCGGTCACCGGAAGTGGCTCGGCACATATTTCGAGATTTGACGTACATAGTTGGGTCCCCCCTCGTTTGTGCTAAATAATATTAGTGAGTAAAAGAGGAAATTTAGACTTTACAAGCGATTTTTCGAATGGAATTGACACAAAAAACGCACCAGAGGATCAAACAAAAAATATGAACATGTTTTTGTAAAAATTACATATAAATAAAACGTACACACTTGTATATGATATGTATATGTTTATGTATTCCAAAATTTAATGTTTTACCCGCTGCATTGCTATTACTGTTGATACCCACGCCAATACCCGAAACTGGCTTTTTTTAAGCAAAACTACCTGAAATTGGGTATACCCATACCCGGATACTTTTTGAAATACTCATAGCCGGGTATACCCGATTTTTTGAAAAATACCGGGCATTTGAATGGGTATTTTTTAGAAAAAGGCGCGCAAACACGCAGGATAATTGCTGTAAAAACTGTGGAAAAATTCTCTTAAGGAACTGTTAACTACGGTTTTTGCCATGCAAAATACAGTCATTTTACTGTTTCAGAACGTTTAGTTTTCCCCATTTGTTTCAAGAATTGTATTTAAACTTTTTTGGCATTTTGTTTAATTTTATGCATAAAAGACCGTAAAACATTTTACGTAATGAGAAATGTTTGTGGGCTTAGAGAGGAACGCTCCGAGTTGTTTTGTTATGTCCTCGATCTCTCACTGCAAACATACATACACAATGCATGCATAAAAAACATAGTATTTGACTGAAGTTGAATTTTTACAAATGTGCGTAAACGCAGTTTTCCTCCTATAAGACCCCTCCGGTTATAAGACCCGGGTCTTATAATCGGAAAAGAAATCCAGTTAGCAGGTGGTCAGAAAGCAGGGTCTGTCAGAGCATATTTTCCAGTTATAAGACCTGGGTCTAAGCTCAAAATGTGTGTTTTCGTGCATATTTTTACAAGATAAGTAATGAATATGGAGTTTTTGGACTCAGGTCGTTCAAGAATCGTTCTAAAACCTGCGTAAATCTTGGTAAACTGTTTGATTTAAAAGGTTTAGATAGCTGCTGTAAACTTATTGGAGCTTCTAAGTTGCCTAAGTGTTCAAAACTTGTTTAAAACAGAACTATTCTGTCTTAAACGTACATTCAGTTGTTGCAAAGGTCAAAACCAGAGCATTTTATGCTTTTCATGCTGAAAATCGAGTTTCAATTGTAAAATACAGATTTTCCACCTGCAAGACCCGGGTCTTATAACTGGTGCAAAAATGTGACCCCAAATTTAGGCAGTTTCCGGCTATACGTAAGACCCGGACTTATACGGTAGGCGGAAAACTCCGGTACAGTACATACAAGACTTTTGCATGACTACAGTAGGTTTCTTGCCTAATGAAAATCGAGCTTCTATTTTGTGATCCATTTAGAGCATACTGGTTCTACTTAGTCTATTAATTTGGCTGGACTTTAATTGCGGCATTTAAAGCCATACATTTTTTATTTATTGATCATGAGGAAAGTATTTACATCATGATGAAATTTTTATACAATTCTGTGCTATGGTGGTTAACCCAGAAACAGAAAGTGCTATTTGAATTGAAATTACTCCAGAAAGCTGATTAGTTTTTTGTCAATCTTAAACTAAGAAACGTTCGAAAATACCAGTATTCGAAACTTCACAACTGTTCCAGTAACTGTAAGTAAAACTGTAGCGGTTTCGGTCACTACATCAGCTGTTATGTACATACCAGGGGGGAGGCAACTGGACCAAATCTTGAAATATGATGGGGGCCACTTCCCGCGAACCGCATTCAAACGGTTGCCATTCACGCAATTCTCAAGCTATCGACATGCGGTTTCTAGCGTTGTGTAGCTAAGGCAATACGCTTTCGGGCAGTGTTAACAAGTGCCCCATAGCCCGAAAATTGGCGCGAAATTTGAATGTTTTTGGCGATAGACCATGACTCGGAATTTTGCTAATTATAAAAAAGCTTATAACTATTGGTCATAAGGGGCTATGAAGTCGGCCAGCATACCAACAGAAAGAACTCGTCGAGTAGATTAGTAATGATACCCGCAAAATTTAAATTGGTCAATTCTACCCTAAGAAATAACGCGCCAAACATGACATTCATTTTTGCGCTCTATGTTCACACCTGCCGCACTTCCTGAGGGCACAGGGAATGAACTACTGGCCTACATAGATCGGTATGTATACCAATCGATGCGTCTTAATCTGCTGAGTTCGAAAATTACACGAACTGCTCAATCTGAAGCCGTATAAGTATGTTGTAGCCTGAAATTTGACAGACATGCTTTTTACCCTTCAAGACTCTCATGTTTGTGGCCATTTCTGGGCACTTTAGCAGTAAAAAATCAACATTCTGAGCAAACATTCTGATGCAGAAGCACAAGACGAATCGATTGATGTGCTTATATTCTGCCTACGACCACGTTTTACCCATGCACAGTAGACATTTGTGACCAAGACCCTCTTTTTTGAGGAAAAAATTGCCTGTTTTTGCTAGAATTCAAAGTATAGCCTAGTTAGAAATAGTCCAAGCTGAACATTTCAAAGATCAATCGATGCGTCTTGATCGTTGAGTTCGAAAATTGCATGCACTGCTCAATCTGAAGCCGCACAAGTATGTTATGGCCTGAGATTCCACATACAATCTTGTTACACTTCAAGACTCTCAGGTTTGTAGCCATTTCTGGTCACTTAACAGTAAAAAATCATCATTCTGAGCAAACATTCTGATGCAGAATCACAAGGTGAATCGATCGATGTACTTAGATTCAGCCTACGGCCACGTTTTACCCATGCAAAGTAGACATTTGTGACCAAGACCCTCTTTTTTTAGGAAAAAATTGCCTGTTTTTGCTAGAATTCAAAGTATAGCCTAGTTAGAAATAGTCCAAGCTGAACATTTCAAAGATCAATTGATGCGTCTTGATCGTTGAGTTCGAAAATTGCATGCACTGCTCAATCTGAAGCCGCACAAGTATGTTATGGCCTGAGATTCCACATACAATCTTGTTACACTTCAAGACTCTCAGGTTTGTAGCCATTTCTGGTCACTTAACAGTAAAAAATCATCATTCTGAGCAAACATTCTGATGCAGAATCACAAGGTGAATCGATCGATGTACTTAGATTCAGCCTACGGCCACGTTTTACCCATGCACAGTAGACATTTGTGACCAAGACCCTCTTTTTTTGGGAAAAAATTGCCTGTTTTGCTATAATTTAAAGTATAGCCTAGCTAGAAATAGTCCAAGCTGAACATTCCATAGACCAATCGATGCGTCTTGATCTGTTGAGTTCGAAAATTGCATGCACTGCACAATCTGAAGGCGTACAAGTATGTTATAGCCTGAAATTTCACATACTGTACATGCTTGTTACACTTCGAGACTCTCACTTTTGTAGCCATTTCTGGGCACTTTAACAGTAAAAAATCAATATTCCGAGCAAACATTCTGATGCAGAATCAGAAGACGAATCGACTGATTTGCTTAAATTCAGCCTACGACCATGTAGACTGGTCCGCCTGCCTTAGCCTGCTCACTGATAATTTCGATCTTGGTCCAGATAAGTACAGTACACCAAAACTTTACTCTTCCAAAGTGCAAATCGGATCCTACTAAATCTCTCCTTCTACAGTAATGGCATTGCCTAAAACAGCAAACTAACTGCGATGATCCAGCTTAGCATGTCTTTCTGCATCAATTGGTGGCATTATAGATCTTGTGACGATAAGCTGGGGTATAAATTGCATGTAAAAGAAGCCGTTTTATCGCGCAAAAACCACAGTTCCAGTCAGAAATGTTCACTATGCATCAGTAAAACGTGCTCATACAATAATGTTTAGCACACCAACCGATTTTTCTGATCACACTGCATCAGAATATTCACTCAGAATTTCGGTTTTCCTATCTCTATCAGTAAAAAGGTGACAGTGAATATTTGCGCCTCGAAAGGCAAGAAGGAGGGCTGTCGAATTTCAGACCATATCATGATTATGCAGCCTCAAATTGAGAAGTACAATGTACAGGGTGTCTCAAAAAAATGATCACATTTCTTTTTACTGCCATTTCCGCAAATTTTGACCAAATTGGCTGAAATTTGGACCATACGTGCCAAAATTCGGGGAATTTTATATGTTAAACTTTGGTGCACCAGGCTTGACTCATTCCCGAGAAATTTCAAAAAAAGTGAAATTTGGTAATTTCAATAGTGAAAGCCGGTCACGAAAAATGTAAACATTTCCTTTTCCTGTATCTTTTCTAATTTTTGTCGGAATTGGATGAAATTTGGATTGTAAACGCAGAAGTTCAGGGTAATTCGTGTGTAAAAAGTTGACGCATGAACTCCAACGCTATCGTTAGAGTTTAGGCGATAATGTAATGTAACGTTTTTTCGGTGACCGGCTTTCGCTATTGAAATTACCAAATTTCACCTACCACCTAGAATTAGTCAAGCCTACTGCACCAAACTTTAACACATAAAATTCCCCGAATTTTGGCACCTACAATCCAAATTTCAGCCTATTTGGTCAAAATTTACGGAAATGGCAGTGAAAAGAAATGTGATCATTTTTTCAGTGACCGGCTTTCACTATTGATTTAACAAATTTCACTTTTTTTGAAATTTCTCGGGAATGAGTCAAGCCTAGTGCACCAAACTTTAACACATAAAATTCCCCGAATTTTGGCACCTATAGTCCAAATTTCAGCCTATTTGGTGAACATTTGCGGAAATGGCAGTAAAAAGAAATGTGATCATTCTTTTTGAGACACCCTGTAGTTGTAATTTTCGAATTCAGCAGATCAAGACGCATCAAATGGTTTATGAAATGTTTGACTTGAACTATTTCTAGCTAGGCACTACTTTGAAGTCTAGCAAAAACAGGCAATTTTTCCAAAAAAAGAGGGTCTTGGTAACAAATGTCTACTGTGCATGGATAAAACGTGGTTGTAGGCTGAATCTGAGCACATCAATCGATTCGTCTTGTGATTCTGCATCAGCATGCTTGCTTAGAATGTTGATTTTTTACTGTTAAAGTGCCCAGAAATGGCTACAAACATGAGAGTCGTGAAGGGTAACAAGCATGTCTGTGAAATTTCAGGCTATAACATACTTGTACGGATTCAGCTTGAGCAGTGCGTGCAAGTTTCGAACACAACAGATCAAGACGCATCGATTGATCTATGAAATGTTCAGCTTGGACTATTTCTAGCTAGGCTATACTTTGAATTCTAGCAAAAACAGGCAATTTTTTCCCAAAAAAGAGGGTCTTGGTCACAAATGTCTACTGTGCATGGGTAAAACGTGGTCGTACGCTGAATCTAAGTATATCGATCGATTCGCCTTGTGATTCTGCATCAGAATGTTTGCTCAGAATGTTGATTTTTTACTGCTAAAGTGCCCAGAAATGGCCACAAACCTGAGAGTCTTGAAGTGTAACAAGATTGTATGTGGAATCTCAGGCTATAACATACTTGTACGGCTTCAGATTGAGCAGTGCATGCAATTTTCGAACTCAACAGATCAAGATGCATCGATTGATCTTTGAAATGTTCAGCTTGGACTATTTCTAACTAGGCTATACTTTGAATTCTAGCAAAAACAGGCAATTTGTTCCTCAAAAAAAAGAGGGTCTTGGTCGCAAATGTCTACTGTGCATGGGTAAAACGTGGTCGTAGGCAGAATCTAAGCACATCAATCGATTCGTCTTGTGATTCTGCATCAGAATGTTTGCTCAGAATGTTGATTTTTTTACTGCTAAAGTGCCCAAAAATGGCCACAAACATGAGAGTCTTGAAGGGTAAAAAGCATGTCTGTCAAATTTCAGGCTATAACATACTTGTACGGCTTCAGATTGAGCAGTTCGTGTAATTTTCGAACTCAGCAGATTAAGACGCATCGATTGGTATACATACCGATCTATGTAGGCCAGTAGTTCATTCCCTGTGCCCTCAGAAAGTGCGGCAGGTGTGAACATAGAGCGCAAAAATGAATGTCATGTTTGGCGCGTTATTTCTTACGGTAGAATTGACCAATTTAAATTTTGCTGGTATCATTACTAATCTACTCGACGAGTTCTTTCTGTTGGTATGCTGGCCGACTTCATAGCCCCTTATGGCCAATAGTTATAAGCTTTTTTATAATTAGAAAAATTCCGAGTCATGGTCGATCGCCAAAAACATTCAAATTTCGCGCCAATTTTTGGGGTATGGGGCACTTGTTAACACTGCCCGAAAGCGTATTGCCTTAGCTACACAACGCTAGAAACCGCATGTCGATAGCTTGAGAATTGCGTGAATGGCAACCGTTTGAATGCGGTTCGCGGGAAGTGGCCCGCATCATATTTCAAGATTTGGCCCAGTTGCCTCCCCTCCTGGTACATACGTACGTAATAATTGTTGTTCAAAAAGAAAATTTAAAGAAAACTATTGTTTGATTTTGCATAATCTATTTAAATTTGGCATTTTTAGGAATTTCCCGATTTTAATGAAAAATACCCTATTTATACCCGATACTCGGGTATTTTTAAAATACCTACCCAATTCGCATACCCGGGTATGGGTATTTTTAAAACACCTACCCATACCCATACCCATACCCATACCCATACCCATACCCATACCCATACCCATACCCATACCCATACCCAATTCAAATTCAAATACCCATAACAACAGTAATTGCTATCGTCTCTAACTGTACTATTCAAAGTTTTTCAGATAGTCCTGCGAGTGTACTGCATGGTTCCGATTATAATACTGGGTTTGCTGGCTAATCTCATAAACGTGGCCATCTTTGCTACTCCCCTGATGCGGCAGACATTGATCAACCGATTTTTCTTGGCCTTATCTGTCAGCGACTTCCTGCTGTTGTTATGCACTTTTTTCATGTTTTCGCTTCCTGTACTAGCTGAACTGTGTCACGCTTTAGTCTTCCAACAAATGGCCTCCTATGCTATGCGATGGGTCTACCCATTGGGAAGCGTAATTCAGACATACAATGTCTATCTAACTGTCTTGGTCAGCTTTCATAGGTTTTTGGGTAAGTTAGCGTCTGTCTACTCAGAAACCAGAACTGTACTGATAATGACAACCATTGCCATGCGATTACATTGACAAGACAATAGCAGTGACAACACAATCACAATGACAATGATTATGCTAATTATGATAATGGTAGTGCTAGAGGATGACCAGTGACAGTGATAGTGATAGTGACAGTGACAGTGACAGTGACGGTGACAGTGACAGTGACAGTGACAGTGACAGTGACCGTGACAGTGACAGTGACAGTGACAGTGACAATGACAGTCACAGTCACAGTCACAGTCACAGTCACAGTCACAGTCACAGTCACAATGACAGTGACAGTCACAGTCACAGTCACAGTCACAGTCACAGTCACAGTCACAGTCACAGTCACAATGACAGTGACAGTCACAGTCACAGTCACAGTGTCAGTGACAGTCACAGTCACCGTGACAGTCACAGTCACAATGACAGTGACAGTCACAGTCACAGTCACAGTGTCAGTGACAGTCACAGTCACCGTGACAGTCACAGTCACAGTCACAGTGTCAGTGACAGTCACAGTCACCGTGACAGTCACAGTCACAGTCACAGTGTCAGTGACAGTGACGGTGACAGTGATGGTGACAGTGATGGTGACAGTGACAGTGACAGTGATGGTGACAGTGACAGTGACAGTGACAGTGATTGTGACAGTGACAGCGACAGTGACGGTGATGGTGACAGTGATGGTGACAGTGACAGTGACAGTGATGGTGACAGTGACAGTGACAGTGACAGTGACAGTGATGGTGACAGTGACAGTGACGGTGATGGTGACAGTGATGGTGACAGTGATGGTGACAGAGATGGTGATGGTGATGGTGACAGTGACAGTGATGGTGACAGTGACAGTGGCGGTGACAGTGATGGTGACAGTGACAGTGACAGTGATGGTGACAGTGACAGTGACAGTGACAGTGATGGTGACAGAGATGGTGATGGTGACAGTGACAGTGATGGTGACGGTGACAGTGATGGTGACAGTGACAGTGGCGGTGACAGTGATGGTGACAGTGACAGTGATGGTGATGGTGATGGTGATGGTGATGGTGATGGTGATGGTGATGGTGATGGTGATGGTGATGGTGATGGTGATGGTGACAGTGACACTGACGGTGATGGTGACGGTCACAGTGATGATGATGATGATGATGATGATGATGATGATGATGATGATGATGATGATGATGATGATGATGATGATGATGATGATGATGATGATGATGATGATGATGATGATGATGATGATGATGATGCATGCTGTAAAAGACTTGTTGTAGGTGTGTGTTATCCTTTCAAAGCTCAACAGATTCACAGCTCCCAACAGGTCAATGTGAGCATAATATCGGCGCTTCTATTCTCATTCGTGGCTAACATAAGTCGCTGGCTAGAAATGTCCATTGTCCAGTGCTACTCCAATCTCTACAACCGTCTGTCAATCATGCTTCAGCCAACCGCACTGCTGCAAGACTCCTCCTACTTTTTCTACTACCGTATTTTGCTCTACAGTGCCTACATGTTCTTCTTTCCCTTTGCCTTTCTCATCACTGTCAACCTTTGTATAACGCGAACTCTTTGGCGCTCGCGCGCCCAGCGTCAAGCCATTGCTCACGGGTCGATAGCTGGCACCGAACAAAAGGAAAGAAGCATTTCGCTTATGCTACTGGCCGTGGTCTGCATGTTCTTGGTCTGTAATGTCTTGGCACTGATTAACAACGTGGTTGACATTGTTCTCTTTTACAAGGACACCACACACCATCACTACTTCAGGCGAATCTTCACCTTCATGGTAGAAACCGGCAACCTGCTGGTGGCGGTCAATTCTGCTGCCACCATAGTGATCTATGTCAGCTTCTGCAGTAAGTACGTGCTGATTCTGAAGTTGCTCTCGAGCAGAACTGCGATAGAGAGGGCTCAGTCGCTACCATCGCGAACCCCCGATGCCCCTGAACTGCGTGCCTTGCTTACTGCTAAGAATGGCATTGAAACGAGAAAGAACTCATCGATTATTGGTTTTACTGCTACCAAATTGTGATGTCGCGACAAACAATATTTATTATCAAGTGGCGTTTGCAGAAAAGTCAAATATCCAAATCTGAATCACTGTGGCTTTGTTTCCGGTCATAAAACTGCTGCTCTAACTTCTTGCGCGCTTCCACTACTTGCTGCCATTGATTGTCTTGGTTGGCAGTCAAAAAGTCGGCCACGGTCTCTTGGAACCAACTGAAATTCTGCTCGTGCAGTCGGTGGTACATCTCTTCACAAAATATCAATCTATAATGACAAGAAGATTATTTTACACTCACAATTTCTGTTATTGAATTTGATTTTAAATTACCCAGAATTAGGCAGCAATTCTTCTAAGTCATCCATTTCTTCCTCGTCGTAATAGAAATCATATTCAGGGTAAAGTAGAAGAGTTGGCTGGTGTATTTCGGACAAAACATCTGCACTTATTATGGTGCCCTTGCATTCTTCGTCAGACAAAAAGCTGAAAACAATATCTATAAAAATTAACTATTAGTAATTGAAATTCGCGATAATTTGAGTTATTCTTAAGTTTCATTTCAGAATTGGAAAATGAGTAGAAGAGGCCATAGTTTAAGTGTAAGAAATAGTTGTATGTAAAATTATTTCCATTACTCCAAATCAGGATATTTTTATTTATTATATATTTTTCCGAAAAAACTCGGCCTGTTTTTTTCAGTACTTTCCGGTTTTTTCCTAAATCGCGGAAAAAACTCCAGCCCAAGTTCTGAGTATCCTCCTAGACTGGTTTTCTGATTCCTAACGCTTTCTTGCGCCTTCCTCAGTCTTTTCAGACCAGAAATACACGTGTTACATACATCAACTCAGAAGACAGGCATGAAACAATCCCTGACAGGCTCCATCAAGAAACTCTATATGCAAATTTTCTTACAGCAGTTTGCATTTTTGTTTTAGATTGCCAAATTTGGTCTTTCCTGTTGTTTTTCTAACAGTTTTGAGTTAGTATGGCCCATTATACATAGCAAAAGTCCATTTTTAATAGAAAAATGACATAAATTAGCTATTTTTAGCTTTGAGTTTTCTACCACGATTTATGTTTTTTCCGACCCTAAGGAAAAAACAAAAAACACCGAAAAAAGCGCACCACACATCCCTGCTCCGAATTGTTCGTATAAAAATAGTTTTATCGCGATTATATCTCTTTCCAACAAACCGCAAAATTCATCAATGGTTCGTTTTTGCCTGATGAATTGTTTTTGATGAATAGTTATTCACGTTTTACGATTACAATTCTTCAAACGTGATGAATTGAAGAAATTATTCATCACAGAAAATGAGGAACAATTAAATAATGATTCTTCAACAAACTTTTATGCCAATTTTCCTTAGTTCAACCGAAAAAGAAACGTGCCACAGACACATAAACTGACTGGGCTCGCCGTGACAGTTAATCAGGAACTGCTCAGAATTGCCGTGTAGTAAAAAGACCTATTTGTCAAGTTGAAGTGCTGGACCATTCCAATGCATTTGATGAACAATAAAGTAATTGATTCATCAGAAAATCTTGCAAAAGTCTTCAAAATGATGAATAGTAGTGGGCCATTTCATGATGAATAGTATGATGACATGATGGCATACTGATATATCAGTATGGTTTGTTGGTAGGAGATATAGAAATTCCAATTCCAAAACATTTTACACCACTGGTAACCTCAGACTTTTATTTACCTTTTTGCCCTTGGTCGGAACAGTAAAAGAAACAAACATCAGTGAACTAAATTGCGCAAAACTTTAACCAACTGTAGTTTTTCTACTGATGTAAAGCTGTAACGAAAAACAAAAAAGATTTTCTATTACTCTAGTTTAGCCTTGCAATGCTGACTCCAAACATGACGAAAATATAAATCGCCGTACAAATCGACGAACGGTCTTCTTCTAGCGTCGGCCCACAAATTTGTGTCGCGTATATCAGCTAAAACAACTAAATAGTTCCACCTGAAGCAACTTTTCATAACAGTCAGCTAACATGAGTAGGCCTTAAACTGTTTCTCGCTGACGTAGGCACTTGTGCCCCAAAGAACCAATTTATCGATGTTGTTTGTATTTCGCTCCTGGTAAGCAATCCACAACGCTGTCGGACCCGAATCGCCGTAAGCCAAAACAGAAAACGGCACCAGTTTCAAACTCTGAAATAGATGCCGGAAATCTGACTCTACAGCCCCCTAAAGACGAACCCCCCAGCACCTGACCACCAAACAACTTGAGAAGCACGAATGCGATCAACCTGTACTACAGTGCTGTAACTGTACAGTACGTATGCAACGGGGTAGCGAAATCCTACGATCATTCTTGCGGCTCATTTCCTACTCCATTTGCACGGCACAGAGCCAAGTATCCCCATTCACTGCCCAGCCGCTTGCTGCTACGCCAGCATAATGGAAGGAAAGGTAAAAAGGTTAGGCAGGTGCAGGCGCGCAGCTGGGAATCGAACCCAGCACCTTTGGATTGCCGGTCCAACGCACTAACCACTGTGCTACACGTCAAACAAACACCTTAACTAGCCCTTTGAGAAGCCAGACAAATGTATCGTCCCCTTCGCTCTGCCAGTGTCAAAAAGTATCTGTCCGCTAAGCGGTCCGGTTAGTTGTGGTTTCAGCCTTGTTGGCCACGCCAAGTCGGTCTCTCCGATAATCCTTCTCCAATGCTTTTCCTCAAATAAAATTTCGTTCGTACCTTCATCAGCTCCAGTGCCCACACTGCCTCTCTCTGGTGGTATCCGGGAGAAAAGTCCCTATCCGGTGGACGACTTCTGCCATAACCAGGCGCATCCCAAGCCACCAGTGAGTACTTTTCTCGGTCAAATTCAGTCAATTGCTTCTTGAAGTCTATTGAGTAACTTCCTAAAACAGCAAGCAATCTTTTGCAAATCAAGGTACATATTTAATGGTATGCGAGATTTAAAGTTATGCGTATTCTACATTCGCCCTTGTAACAACCCCCGCTGTTACACATAAACGGCACTTAACGCCGTTTATGGTGCTGGCACCATATGTAGTACTGTTACCTAGGGTAGCGGTACCATATATGGTACCATACGTTACCACCACAGGCCCCGGAGAACGTGGGGGTACCATATATGGTGTCGGTACCATAAACGGCGTTAAGTGAATACATGCAACAGGCGGGGTCTGGGGGTCTGCCTGCCCCCACCCGACTTAGGCCAGATCCCCCCGGATCCCCCCTCCGATTTTTCTGGCAAGTAAATTTTTGAGCAAATCTTTGCAATTTTTTACAATTTCAGACAAAAAATTGCCAAAATCGCCTGCAAAACAGCACTTTTTTAGCTATATTTCAGCCCAATTGTGCGATTTTTGGCGATTTTTAGCAAAAAATAACGAATTTTTCGATTTTTGAGCGTTTTTAGTGCCCAACCGCCTCCCAAAATTTTGGCTCAGACCCCCCCGGCCGGCGCCAGACACCCCAACCCCCTCCCCCTTCGACGGATGACCTGTTACATGTATGGTTAAGTGCCTGACTGTTACATGTATGATTATTTAGGTCAATGAGGTCAAACCTCTGTACCACTAGTCTAAGATAGCCGTAAAAGTTCTAATAAAAGCGCACGCTCCAATAGTAGCGCCCTTTACGGACAGCCCGAAAATATAAAGGCGCACGCTCTAATAGAATACTAGCGCACTTCTAATAATAGCGCTCCAACGCGCACTACTATCAACGCTTTGTATGTGTTTACGCAGCTTAGCAATTACGCAAAAAATAGGAGCGCAGCGCTATTATTAGAAGTTTTACGGTATTTCTATACCTGGCGCGTCGTGCAGCAGTAGAAGGTTGATTGGTCCGTTTCCAGCTTTGGCAAAATTAACTTTTACACCGTCGTAATTGAAACAACTCTCCGTATAAGTCGGTTTAGATTCAGAGCCGGCTTGGTCACTCATTTCTAGGCTGTCCAATGTCTCCGGTATTCTGGATTGTTCCACACACTTCTTTACACAGCGTTTCTTTCTACACGTTGTATGTACAATGTATACGCTCGACACAACACAGGTTCAAGAGTTCGGAGTAAAGAGTTTTAAGGGGAGTAATGCCATTTATCGAGGTCCACTCGCCAGTTCAGAATAGCCAAAGTTCTGAACAAACAGCTGTTTTCCAGGAAAGTAGGTGCTGATTTTAGCAAATTTATATTTAATTCATATCAAACTATAATTAGATGAAGCTAAATTTAGGAATTTGGGTGCCAAGCAAATAAAAAAAGCAAGTTAATTCCGTCTGAAGGCCGGGCAAGCAGCTCGACCCATTCGAATTCGCGCTTGAGGCGAACACAATTTCTGTGTTCGTTTGGAGGCCTCTGCTCGCGATCGCCTATTTTGCCGAACACAGAGCCCATAGTCAAAGTGTTCGCGAAAACCTGGCCGAACGAACAGCACCCGAACACAAAAATGGGCGGGGCGAAATCCCTGCGAACACCCAAAGAGCATCCGCGAACGCCGGCTCAGTTTGATCTTGCTTGTATCAGTTCAATTTAAGCATTTGTTCGATTTTTATCGACGGTTCGCTCTCCGAGGTTCAACTGTGATTGCAACCGTAACGCAGGCTACAGAGGTAAAACCGGCCTAGTCTCTCTAACTGCATGGAAAGTTAGGTATGCAAATTTTACTTAGCCGTTGTTATAGTCAATAGGTTTGTTCGCCTGTGTGCGAGCATTTGCTTCGTTACTGTCACGGGAAACTAGTTAGGGGAAAAGTCCCGAAAGAGTGCTATAATTTTTGCGCCAATTACAAGAAATCACTGTATTTCGGCACTTACTAGGATCCTGTAGACTTGCAATTTTGGCTAATTGGACGCAAAACTGCCTTTTCACTGATGAGGCTAAGTTTAGCGTCTGATAGACTCTGTTTGGGCGGCGAGGTGGCATGAAATTTATCTACTGCAATTTTTTGCAATTGTAAGAAAATTGTTTTGCTGAAGTATACAAAAAATTTAC
>JASANB010007219.1:0-20000 GCA_030248155.1 Sabatieria punctata
ACATACATACATACATACATACATACATACATACATACATACATACATACATACATACATACATACATACATACTGAAGGAAATGGGAGGTTTTATCAACTAGTAAAACACAACACGCACACACAACACAATCACACTAAGCAACTACACAACGCAAACACACACAGACACTCACACAAACACTGAAACTCTTCATTCACTCCCCCTTGGACGTTGACT
This sequence comes from Sabatieria punctata, assembly GCA_030248155.1. Lineage (NCBI taxonomy): Eukaryota > Metazoa > Nematoda > Chromadorea > Araeolaimida > Comesomatidae > Sabatieria > Sabatieria punctata. The sequence continues at coordinate 220 of JASANB010007219.1, forward strand.
GGGCCTCATCCGTTGTTGCTCTGCCTTCTGCTGACTCTGCATATCCGGAGACCTGCTCTGCGTTGACGCCACGACGATGATTCAACCTCTTGCGGACGACGCTCCTTCCTTTCTGAGCCCTTGCCTTCATCTGTTGTCTTGTCATAGGAGAAACGGGATTCCATCTCTTATGCAGCGAACTCAAACGAAACATCATTCTTTTCCTCTGTCTTCTTCTCAGACTCTTTCTTCCTCTCACTCTCTTCTCTCTCCTTCTTCTCTTAACTCTCTTCATCCTCTTTCTCCTCTTCACTTTCCACCTTCTTCTCATCACCTTATTCCTCATCATCCTTCTTCTCTTCCTTCCTCTTCTCTTAACATTCCACTTTACTCTCATTACCTCACTCTTTATCTTCCTCCTCATAACTCTCTTCACTCCATTTCTTCTCTTCATCCTCTCCACCCTTCTTCCTCTCAACATCTCTGCTCCTTCCTCTTCGACTTTCCTGACCAAGTCATTCTCACAGAAGCAAGTGCAGCACGATTAGGTTTTAATGTGGCGATCTTTCGGGATGATCGAGTGTCAAGTTCCTGTTCCCCGGCTCAAAGCCTTTTCTCTGAAGATGTGAATGGTCCGCAAACGGAGCCATCTCAAAGCGCGCTTTCTGGGGCACACGCGGAGGACCCCGACGTTGTGACTCCTGCGATTCAATCACTCGATGTTTCTTCTTTGGCGGAAAGCCATCTTCATTCTGCTTCTGTTGGCATCGTGCACAAAGCACCTCAATGCGCATTTCTTTTGGCACACGCGGAAGAACCCGACGTTGTGGCCTCTGCCGACACTACGGATTCGGCTATGTTTGTGGGTACCCGTCAGGACGTCCAAGATGATTCAGTTGTGGCTAGCTCAGTTTGCTCAGTGAGGGACGGTCCTGTTCTTTTGGAAGTTTTTGGTTTGGAGAAAGAAGATATTTTGCCGTCTGCAGAACCGGCTTTTCCTGATCGAGTTTGTTCCTCTTCATATGTTTCTGGTGTTGAGATGGTCCAGAAGGACAAGCAAGCATTGCATGAGGTTTTCAAGATGTTTTCTTTTGGTGATTCTATGTTCTTTGGTATGGCTAGAAGAGAGAAAGGAAGAAGAAGAAAAAGGGTGAGGAGAAGGAAGAAATTTGGAAGAGGAAGAGGAAAGATGTTTAGAGGAGGAAGGAAAAAGAGGATGATGAGGAGCAAGGTGTTGAGAAGAAAGTGGAAGGTGAAGAAGAGAAAGAGGATGATGAGGGTTCAGAGAAGGAGGAGAAAAAGGAAAGTGAGAGGAGGAAGAAAGAGAGTGAAAAGAAGGAAGAAGAGAAGGATGAAGAGAAGGTTGAGAGCAAAGAGAAAGAGAAGAAGGCAAATGGCAGTTCGATTGAGTTCGCTTAGTTCGCTTAGTAACAGATGGAATCCAGTTTCTCCCATGACAAGGCAACAGGTGCAAGCGAAGGCACAGCAAGGCCGAAACATCGCCCGCAAGAGATCGAGTCAGTGTGGTGTCAGTGCAGAGCAGCTTACCGGAGATGCCGAGCCAACAGAGGCCGAGCAGTTCCCGCAGTTCACTTTCCCGATTGTCAGGCACAGCGGCGGCCAGTCGACACTCGTTGAAAGGGGAGTGATGAAGAGTTTGATAGTTTGAGTGAGTGTTTGTATTATCCAGTTATCGAGTGGTTGTGTGTGTGCGTCTGAGAGTGTGTGTGTTGTTGTGTTGTGTGGCCAAACTTTACTAGTAAAGACCTCCACTTCTCTTTCAATACATACATACATACATACATACATACATACATACATACATACATACATACATACATACATACATACATACATACTGAAGAGTTTGATAGTTTTGTGTGAGTGTTTGTATTGTTGAATTACCGAGTAAAGACCTCCTACTTCCGTTTCAATACATACATACATACATACATACATACATACATACATACATACATACATACATACTTACATACATACATACATACATACATACATACATACATACTGAAGAGTTTGATAGTTTTGTGTGAGTGTTTGTATTGTTGAATTACCGAGTAAAGACCTCCTACTTCCGTTTCAATACATACATACATACATACATACATACATACATACATACACACATACATACATACATACATACATACATACATACATACATACATACATAGGCATGGGATACATGCTTAAATAGTGGTAAATAAGCGAATTTTTGGTTATCTTTGAACTTTGAGTGGAAATTTGATATGCAGAGGCATGCGTTTTTGCCACTTTCTATACACCGTTAGAAGCGCAATTCACAGGGCTATAAAATATAAAAAAATCCCGAGGGTACCTTTTTTTATTTTCGAGAAAAGTCTAATTTAGTGAACTTCACCATGAAATTTTTTTGCGGATTTTTTCACATTCGATGTCGTGGTTAGAGAACGAAACAGCGAAACAGTACTACTTATGCGGCAAACGAAAGCCCATGTCATGACGATTCGTTTGGCACCAAGCACAACGTTCTAGCTGCTTTGGATCGCAAGTGACACTCAGTCAAACATGACCTATTGACAGTCCGATTTTGATGGTTGCCCACCCTGCTTCCGAGGGCTGGCTCTGCCGGACCAGGGCACCTAGAGGGCTGTGATCTTCAGGTTTAGCACAAGTCATCGTTAGGTACAACTTCCCCAAACCGGAGACCCCAGGGCTAAGTTTTCACGATGGCCGATTTTTCGACTTGCACATAGCAGGGTCGATTCTCTCGCGAACTGACTCTTAAGAGTCAGTCTCTGAACCGATCGAGTTTCAGTATTCAGACCCAAAAATGAAACTTTGGCGTGGAGGGCTCAAAGTTGGAGGACTAATACGTCTTGATAGGTTATGTAACCACCGCAAAGAATTTCCCGATTCGACGCTCCACGCTCGAGATATTGCCTTCTAAAAATCGGCCCGCTTAACTATGGGACCAAAATTTCGAAATCGAATTTCTAACTTGCTGATCGGAATTCAGACCTAACAAACGGGGTTTTTGCGTAACTTTTTGAGTAGTTTAAGAATCTTTTACTAAATTTCATTTTTGGAAAAAAAATTTTTTTTCGCTCCCATATCGGGGGGCATAACTCGTCTGGAACCCCCCTAGACCGTTCTTTTTATTTCAGATTATTGTAGCGCTATATCTTAGCTACACGCCGGTGTAAAACATTACCGGCTACCGGACGGCAAACACTGAAATATTTGCGTTCAAAGATTAAAAATGCCACATTTTGCATGCATTTTTGGGCACAGTGAAAAATGCAAAATGTGGCGTTTTTAATCTTTGAACGCAAATATTTCAGTGTTTGTCGTCCGGTAGCCCGTAATGTTTTACACCGCCGTGTAGCTAAGATATAGCGCTGCAATAATCTGAAATAAAAAGAACGGTCTAGGGGGTTCCAGACGAGTTATGCCCCCCGATAGGGGGACGAAAAAAATTTTTTTTTCCAAAAATGAAATTCAATGAAAGTTTCTTAAACTACTCTAAAAGTACAGCTTAGACATCAATTTTTAGCATTCAACTCCAATTAGTAAGCTGAAACATGGAGTTGAAAATTTTTGGGCACAGTGAAACATGCAAAATGTGGCATTTTTAATCTTTGAACGCAAATATTTCAGTGTTTGCCGTCCGTTAGCCGGTAATGTTTTACACCGGCGTGTAGCTAAGATATAGCGCTACGATAATCTGAAATAAAAAGAACGGTCTAGGGGGTTCCAGACGAGTTATGCCCCCCGATATGGGAGCGAAAAAAAATTTTTTTTCCAAAAATGAAATTTAGTAAAAGATTCTTAAACTACTCAAAAAGTACAGCTTAGACATCAATTCTTAGAATTCAAGTCCAATTAGTAAGCTAGAACTTTGAGTTGGAAATTTATGTACCCCAGTGAAGCATGCAAAATGTGGCATTTTTAATTTTTGAACGCAAATATTTCAGTGTTTGCCGTCCGGTAGCCGGTAATGTTTTACACCGGCGTGTAGCTAAGATATAGCGCTACAATAATCTGAAATAAAAAGAACGGTCTAGGGGGGTTCCAGACGAGTTATGCCCCCCGATATGGGAGCGAAAAAAAATTTTTTTTCCAAAAATGAAATTTAGTAAAAGATTCTTAAACTACTCAAAAAGTTACGCAAAAACCCCGTTTGTTGGGTCTGAATTCCGATCAGCAAGTCAGAAATTCGATATCGAAATTTTGGTCCCATAGTTAAGCGGGCCGATTTTTAGAAGGCCATATCTCGAGCGTGGAGCGTCGAATCAAGAAATTCTTTGCAGGTCATTGATAACTTGTCAATATGTTTTAGTGTTCCAACTTTCAACCCTCTACGCCCAACTTTCAATTTTGGGTCTGAATAGGGCAAAGGGCAAGACTCGATCGGTTCAGAGACTGACTCTTAATGCTAGCACCGGTAGAAACAAACAATTTTTCCGTTCAGCTCACTTGAATGGAAAAATTTGAAACGCTTCTGTGAGCTCAGTTCTTGGCCGTTTGTTCTGTAAATTTTTCTAGAGTTTCTTTTATAGAAACTGTAGTGGCTGACAAATTTGCAGGAAAAACAGTCAGCTTGTTGGCCTGAAATGGTTGTTCAACATTTTCCGTTAAGGTGAGCTGAACGGAAAAATCGTTTGTTTCTACCGGTGTAGGTTTTAAAATCAAGTCACATCAGTTCATTTTGAAAATTTCAAGACCAAGTCTAAGTCTCAAATCCATTTTTCAAAATGGCCTAAGGCTCAAGTTTTCGCAAATCTAATCTGGCTTTTAGGCATGTACAATATGTACATGTCACCTCGGGTAGACGTACAATGAGCATAAGCAAAAAAGGCCTCAGCAGGAACATCCACCAATCCATGTAAAATTTATATACCATGACAAGGTCTATAATAATGCGTCGCTTCTCTGACGACTCAAGTTTTAGAACAGATAAACGTTCAGTGTATGGAAGAGACTCGAGACCGGGGACACGTCTGGTAAACAATCTTTGAACTCGTTCCAACAAGTCAATATCTTTCAAGAGATAAGGGTTCCAAACTTCACTAGCATACTCTAGCTTTGGACGGACAAATGTTTTAAATAATTTCACCAAAAATGAATTTGTCCTGGTTTCAAACGACCGGAAAATTAAGTTAACCAACTGAAATCCTTTTAAAGCAATTTGCTGACAATGTTTGGAGAATTTTAGATCATCAGAAATCAAGACGCCCAGATCAGATATGACATGTACAACCTCCAAATTTGCACCATTGGCCGTATATGGTGTGTCTACATTGCCATGACCAAAATGTAACACCGCACATTTATGGATAGCAATAGAAAGCTGCAGTCTATCTGCCCAAGCCATTACTCGTTCAAGATCGTTCTGCAATACATGATTGATTTGAAATTTTGGAACCGCAAAATAAATCTTTGTATCATCTGCATAGAGAACCAGGTTTGCCTGAGACAAAACCGACTCGACGTCATCTATGTAGACCAGAAACAGTAGGAGACCTAATTTGCTACCCTGAGGTACACCGGAGGTAATAGGCAACAGATTTGAGGATTCACTATCAATGCTAACGTATTGAGAACGATCAGACAAGTAATTCTGAAACCATTTTAACAATTTTCCTCTGACCCCTTTTGCCTCAAGCTTTACAAGTAGTTTTGCATGAGAAACCGAATCAAAGGCTCTTGCTATATCAAGATATATTACATCTACTGTTTGGTAGTTGTCAAGCTGTTTGGTCCATTCATAGTAAGTCCAAGTCTAAGTCGGACTAAGTGTGTACATAGTATATGCTTGTACCTATTACGTACAACTCTTTTCATGCTATTCAAACTACTTAGTCACACCAGCAGATTCACTCTACAGGGCCAACAAAGGGACAACTACATACTGCGTAGTTAAATCATTTTCCAGAACGCTCACACACTGACTCACAATAAAGACCGATTTTGAGCAAACTTTGAACTCTAGTTTAAAATCTTTCTATCATCAACTATGAACAGAAAAACGTTATCAGCTTTCCCGTCTCCCTTACCTGAGTTGGTCTTACTGCGTCTGTTCTCATTTACTCCTTGGCTGGATTGCATCCACTTTAAAAGGCTGAACAGACAGACCAGAAATCTGTTAGAGACCAAGTCGATTCGGAAAAACCTCCATGCCACAAGACCCATAGCTTCTTCGGTAATTATTCGCAATTTCAACTGTCCAGAGAAGATTGTTCTAAAGTGTTTTATCGAATCCTGTCCGGCCAAAGTCCTGCTCAACCTCAGTGGATTTAAGAGTTTGAAAGAATTGACTAAAATCAGAGCCAAAATTCCTATCACCTCCTTGCAAATCTCTCATGTCTCGCAGTTACCATGCACAGTTCTGGAGGCTGTTACCTACCAAGCTTGTACTTTAGTGTCTTTGAAACTTTCCAATGTGTCTCTTGAGGGAGTATGCTATGACGTGAACTTCTGGAAAGTGTTCTGGAGCAGAACTGGAAATCTAAGAAAATTGTCCTTGAATAGCCTCAAATCACAAGTGCCATTCGACGACCTGCTGCATGAATTCACTAAACATAACTCAGTTAGAAGTCTAATCGTGAAGAATTGCACTCCCAGCATAACCGATGCAACCCTTACTACGCTTGGTTCAAATTGCAGTCGATTAGAGAAATTTACCTGCGAACAGAATGCCAACCTCACAACTGAAGCAATAATTGAATTTACATTTACCATTTTTGCCGCACCGCCACTGGTCAAAGGGCTGACAACGAAAATAAATCTTAGGAAGATTGAGAAGATGAATGGATACAAGTTAACACAGTCGTTTCGAGACATTCTGCAGTTGAGAGTGTGGCAATGGGACGGCGGTGGCTACGAGTTGTTGCCTAGAGAATGGGAGAATGGTTTATTGGTCAATCACTTTATAAACAACCGGGTGCAGGTTCATACTGAACCAACTATATCCTTTTTACACTGGTTCTGAACCTGACGTGCAGTTGTACATGAATGCAGTGGCGAAAGATACATGAAGGATGAGGTGTATATAGCTCTCCCTTTCGGAGGAGAGGAAATCTTCCAAAATTAGCAAAACCAATCGATCTTGTGATAATGCTGGAAGTACTGTAAACTGGACTTATTACGTACAGTAGACAAAAAGAGACCTTTCAGACTTAGTCGCGTCGTTGGCTCAGTACAGTGTGTAAGACAGTTTGGTTTAACAGTTTAAAAAATTACCATATCAGTCTGGCACTTAACACCGTTTATAGTGCCGGTACCTAGTCTAGTGGCACCATCTAAGGTACCTGCACCATCTAGGGGCAAAGGGGGGGCTGAGGGGAGGGGTTGGCCCCCTCAGGCTCTGACCTACCCTCCTCAGCCGGCCGCCTCAGGAATTTTTTGGAAGAATTTTGCATAGAAAATTATGCCTGGATTAGGTGTAAATGAGCTCAGTTTTTTTACCATATTTTAATGAAAAATAAGCCAAAAAACCTTGATTTTAGCCAAAAATCGGACTTTTTGGCTTACCACCCCCTCAGACGCTTCTATCCCCTTCAGGAATTGTACGTAAATTCTCCCCCCTCAGCCGAAATGCTAGCCTATGTCTGGGCATAATATACTATAAGCGGCAGCCCTCTAGCTCAAAGGTACTGTTATTTAAATATATTAATATTAAAATGAAACTATTATTAATAGTGCCATTTTAATAGTATTAAATCTATATTAATATTAAAATAGAGGGCCTACTATTATATTAAATTAAATTAAAAATACACAGATGGGCTGAATATTAAAATTTATTTTTACTAGTATTTTAATAGCATTTTAATAGTTAAATCTTGTTTGACAATAAAGGAGTTACCTACATACAATACAATACCATTAAGGGGCCGTTCATAAACGACGTCGTTCCAAAATCCCGATTTTTCGGACCCCCCCTCCCCCCAAAATCGCCTTGCGTCGTTTCTTGGGGACCCCCCCCCTACGGCGACGTCGTTGTCGGTTTACCCCCCAATAAAACGGCAGTACATAGAGTACTGTGACGTTTTCTTGTTACCATACTGCACAATCAATAGAATAAATCCCTACAACCGCTCTGGGAAGCTTTTCTGTATGGAGAAACGTTTGATAGAATGTGCATAAATCGAAAATAATGTAATTGAAGTACCCTAAAATTCCGAAAAAAGCGACGTCGTTTTTTGCTAACCCCCTCCCCCTCCTGGTGCGTCGTCTATCGTCGCATTTCAGCCGACCCCCCCTCCCCCCTCTGGAACGACGTCGTTTATGAACGGCCCCTAAGTTATAATTATACCTCAGAAAATGATGAAAGTTGAAGATTTCTGACTGTCCTCTGAATCTCGAATGTGTTTTCACTTTTGAAATAGTAGAACTTTCTCACTAATAGACATGAATGACAAAAGGACCTGAAGCTAGTCAATAACCTATATAACAGTCTTTCCTTCAAAAAGTTCTCTTTAACTATGCATCAATAGTTTCATTTATGGGTAGCTTGTGTTCTAATGCAATTTGAAACCAGGTTCAGAAAAGGTTATTTTAAAAGAATGGTTATAAATTTCCACAGAAAAAAATGCTTCTAAGTTGCATCTCTGATTAAATTTTCAACTAACAGTAGCAACTTCAAGCAAAAGATGTTGTTTTGCCAGTTCGCTGAAGTGTGACCAAAACTTTTCGACTGCATTTTTGAATCTACTATTAAAATGCTATTAAAATACTATTAAAATTGTTATTTAATAGTATTAATATTAAATCTAAATTAAAATTAACAGGGGACTATTATATTAATATTAAATTAAAATTAAAATCGGCTAGTTCTATTATATTAATATTAAATTAATATTTCACTATTAAAATTACAGTACTCAAAGGCCACTAAAATTGGGCAGTAGTACTGTTGTTTATGTACATATACACATACACATTTACCATACACAAAAATACACATTGTTTTTTCAATGTGTATACACATACACATACACATACACATTGAAAATTCCAATACACATCACCATACACAAACACTACTCGAAATGTGTATTTTTGTGTATGTGTATTTGATCAGGAAAAGTCGACAAAATTTCGAACAAAATCGTAAAATTTCGATGTTTTTGCTGCAGTAATAAACGGTAGATATCCTGATAAAGCCTTCAAATGGTCTAAGTAACTCGATTTCAAAGCTATCCAACGTTTCAATCAACAGACATTGAGAGACTTGACTTTCTTAGCATTTCTGGCTCAAAATCTACCAAAAAATTGCATTTTCAGTACAATACACATACACAAATATACACAAAAATACACATTGTTTTGTTGAATGTGTATACACAAATTACCATACACATTTGAAGGTAAATGTGTATGCACATACATTTGTACACATACACATACACAATCGGAAAACCCAATACCAAACAACAGTAGGCAGTAGTAAAGGCAACCCCAATCATTCCACCAAGTTTCAAAGCCATAATCTTTGTCCTCGACGATTTCTTGGGGAGGTGGTCTTGAAAATCAACTAGTGGCCATTCTGAATCCACTCGGTTTCTGTTTTGTGCAAAAAATTTCGATTTTCTTAGATCCGTTTGTTTCTAGCTACCGTACTTGACATAGTCTTGGGTTTCTCAACACGAAAACATGAGATACTACGGTATCAATTTTACAGATATTCTGAGAAAACAAAACATTCGGTAATTGTGGGACACTACCCCCATTAGCGGAAACCTACCGTATTAACTTTAGACTAAGATTGAATCTAAAAGTATAGTCTAACTTCATCCTAAGGTTCATTCATCCCGAACCTATGTAGAAGCCTAAAACCTGATCACAGTGCTGAATAGAAGCCCTCGGTTTCAAACAAGTGAGGGATAGTGTCTCTGTATCTAAATCTGATAATCAGCGCGTCATGCATAAGTGAAGTGCACGCCGCTTCCCTCGCAATTCGACAGCGAAACCAAGGCTGTACTCACCGATCGAATACTGGACATCAATAAATGTCGGCACTTATATTTATTTTACTACAACCATTCAACTTTAGCTAGTGTACATTGAAGAGTTGCACTTACGTAGGGTGGTCAAATATCACAACAAGTCAACCTCAGCTCAGAGAGACTGTGACAAGCACATTCAGAAGGTACAGTATTCTGAGCGTAGAATTGACAGAAATCAACCGCGTTTTAGGGCTTCTACTTTAGCAAAGTTTTTCCTTCCAAAGGCTCAGGCAATATTGGGCGCCAGCATAAAAACAGCGACAGTATTGCAGACGAGGAACAAGGTGAACATAATCAGACAAATCCTGTCCACCACCATGGCAGCGAACTGCCAATCATCACAGACATCTACATCCTCATCCTCCTTCCTCATACGATCGGTGATGAACCTCAGCTGACGCGTCACTTGTCGCAGACCAACCGCCATATCCACCGGCTGGATAGGAGAAGAGCTTTCAGCCATTCGATCGAGAGTATTAGAGCTTTCCTTCCCTTTCCCCGTCTGTTCGGACGCTTCGGAGAGTTGACTTTCAGTCAGATAGCGAGACATAGAATCGCAGTCCATGTCTAGCCCATAGGCCGACAGGAGGCGCGGCGGTCGCTTTTTCTCTTCTGCTGCGGCGCGCGAAAACTTCCAGGGATTGGGGAACAGTTGGAGACAGCCGCCTGGCAGTTCCTGGCAGGTTTGCACAATGGAGAAACTGTGTCCCGGACGCTTCATCAGGATTAGAGAGGGCAACCAGCGCAGAAACAGCTTCTGCATCTGAAAATCGATCGGTTCAGCGATTAGAGCGACGCCTGGTGGCTGGGAACGGAAACAGATTAGGTATTTATCTCTCAATCATACAGGGTGTCTCAAAAAAAATGATCACATTTCTTTTTGCTGCCATTTCCGCAAATTTTGACCAAATAGGCTGAAATTTGGACTATAGGTGCCAAAATTCGGGGAATTTTATGTGTTAAAGTTTGGTGCACTAGGCTTGACTCATTCACGAGAAATTTCAAAAAAAGTGAAATTTGTTAAATCAATAGTGAAAGCTGGTCACCAAAAAAATGATCACATTTCTTTTTACTGACATTTGCGCAAATTTTGACCAAACAGGCTGAAATTTGGATCATAGGTGCCAAAATTCGGGGAATTTTATGTGTTAAAGTTTGGTGCACTAGACTTGACTAATTCTCGAGAAATTTCAAGAAAAGTGAAATTTGGTAATTTCAATAGTGAAAGCCGGTCACCGAAAAATGGAAACATTTCCTTTTCCTGTATCTTTTCTAATTTTTGTCGGAATTGGATGAAATTTGGAGAGTAAACGCAGAAGTTCAGGGTAATTCGTGTGTGAAAAGTTGACGCATGAACTCCAACGCTATCGTTAGAGTTTAGGCGATAATGAAATGTAACGTTTTTTCGGTGACCGGCTTTCACTATTGAAATTACCAAATTTCACTTTTTATAAAAATTTCTCGGGTTTGTGTCAAGCCTAGTGGACCAAACTTTAACACATAAAATTCCCCGAATTGTGGCACCTATGGTCCAAATTTCAGCCTATTTGGTCAAAATTTGCGGAAATGGCAGTAAAAAGAAATGTGATCATTTTTTCGGTGACCGGCTTTCACTATTGAAATCACCAAATTTCACTTTTTTTGAAATTTCTCGGGAATGAGTCAAGCCTAGTGCACCAAACTTTAACACATAAAATTCCCCGAACTGTGGCACCTATGGTTCAAATTTCAGCCTATTTGGTCAAAATTTGCGGAAATGGCAGTAAAAAGAAATGTGATCATTTTTTTTTGAGACACCCTGTACTTGTCGTTGTAACAGGGGGTCTGAGAGTCTGACTTTTACATGCAGCAGGTGATCTGTCGAAGGTACTGTTGTTAATTAGCATAAGGCAATACGCAAAATACCCTTTTTTCAGAATGAGTATACGCATTTCTGATCGCTTTTGAGTATTTTTGCGTACTTACTATGCTTTTTAGAGGCAGGGAGCCTTAAAAATCGCAGTTTTATTTATGTGTGTTGTGTTTTGGCAACGTCAGTTAAAAAACAAAGCTATTTTTATTTAACTACGAGAATAGGCTAATAAATAACCACACATACAGTATAACAGGTCATCCGCTGAAGGGGGAGGGAGGTACCGTTGTCAAGTAAATTAAAATTAAAATTAAATTAAATTCGAAAATAATTTACTCCCGAAGAGTAAATTAAATGGCAAGTAAATTAAAATAAAATTAAATCTCTGAGGAAAATGTCGAAGCAAGTAAAAAGTAAATTAAATTAGATTGAAAAGCCAGAAAAATTTACTTTCAATTTACTACTAATTTACTTCTAATTTGCTTCATTGACCATTCGATCTGTGGTAGCTTTTGCTCTCGCGTATTACTTTGTGTGATTCTGTGCCTTTTCTGTCTGCCTATTTAACCGCAGAATGTACAGTACATATGCTCTCACTGTTGGAAACCCAGCTACAATGCAGCAGATACCATTCAACTCACAATTTTGCTATGAAATTTTTTTGATATTTCTTAGGACTGCGTCCTTCCATGACCTGTGTTAACTAAAACAAATAAGGAATCTCACTCAAGCCAGATTCTAGGTGGGTAGAATTTGGCAAACAGGCTAGGCTCACTAATAGTCTGCAAAATAGAATAGACATTTTACCGCCCTGAAGTTATGGACTAAAACCTGCTGATTTCTATTATCTACAAGTATATCGTACAATGTAATTGGTCAGGGCTAATACCCGTAGAGGTTACTGTAGATGCTTGCTTGATTGATAAATCCAAAATGGTGATTTGGTGATTTCACAACTGTCAAACATGTTTCTTAGAAATCTTAATTAGAATCCTATACTACGCATAGCTTGTCAAGCTACAGTTTTCGTGCAACCACTGATGCATGAAAACCCCCTTGTTCCAAATTCCGGTCTATCCATAAGACAGTGTTATCTAAAGCTTTTCATCTATTGGCCCTAGAAAAAGCAAATAAAAAACATTTCGGAACAACTGATTTTACCATAAAAATGACACAATTTGAAAAGCTTAACAAATGGATGGAGTTAGATTCAAAATGCCATCAGTTCACTAGAAATCCATACTCAGATATTTGGTGATTTTGGGGGTATTTTCTGCAATCTTTTGCATAGAAAAGTAAATTAGAATTTAATTAGAAGTTGAAAGTAAATTAAAATCAAATTAAATTGTTGGTAAATCAGTGCAAGTAAATTAAAAAGCAAGTAAATTATTTTGTGGAGGTACAAGTAAATTAAAAAGCAAGTAAATTACTAAACTAATTTACTTGACAACGGTAGAGGGAGGTTAGGGGTCTGGCGCCGGCCGGGGGGGGGGGGTCTGAGCTAAAAATCGCTAATTTGGGCTGAAATACAGCTAAAAAGTGTTGTTTTGCAGGCGATTTTGGTAATTTTTGTGTCTGAAATTGTAAAAAATTGCAAAAAATTGATAAAAAATTTACTTGCCAGAAAATCGGAGAGGGTCGGCGAAATCGTCTCGGGGGGGGGGGGGGGGTTCCCCAACCGGGGGGGGTCTGACCTAAGTCGGGTGGGGGGTTCCCATCCGACATATTTAGTGGTTTTCTGTCTTTTCTAAACAAATTTGAATATAATTACTTAATTTTAACATTGAAAACAGTATTTTCAAACATAATATTCGATTACGATGCAATACGAAATACGGATACATATACGCAATACGCGAAAATATTCATTTATTTTTGAATGCGTATACGGATACGCATTTTTTAACAGAATGCGTATACGCATACGCAAATGCAAATGGAATTTTTGATAATTAACAACAGTAGGTTGGGCGGCCCGACGCCGGCTGGCGGATTGAGCCCAAATTCTAGGAAAGTGGGGTTGGGTACTAAAAATGCTCAAAAATCGCAAAAAAGTGCTGTTTTACAAGCAATGTTAGCAATTTTAGTGTCTGAAATTCCAAAAATTGTACAGTCCCGCTCTCAAACAGCTCGACCAACAGCCAATATTGGCAAATATCGCCAACGAAGCCAACAGGCGCGCTGGGTCACCAACAGGACCCACAAATGACCCACACCAACAACAAAACGACAACACCGCCGCCAACAGACCGCCGGCCGTGCAGCCTTAGAAAGCAGTGCGCGCAATTTTTTTAGGTAAACCGGCCGCCGGTCAGCGCTTAGAAAGCAGTGCGCGCAATTTTTTTAGGTAAACCGGCCGTCGGTCAGTGGTTAGAAAGCAGTGCGCGCAATTTTTTTAGGTAAACCGGCCGCCGGTCAGCGCTTAGAAAGCAGTGCGCGCAATTTTTTTAGGTAAACCGGCCGTCGGTCAGTGCTTAGAAAGCAGTGCGCGCAATTTTTTTAGGTAAACCGGCCGTCGGTCAGTGGTTAGAAAGCAATTTTTTTAGGTAAACCGGCCGTCGGTCAGTGGTTAGAAAGCAGTGCGCGCAATTTTTTTAGGTAAACCGGCCGCCGGTCAGTGCTTAGAAAGCAGTGCGCGCAATTTTTTTAGGTAAACCGGCCGTCGGTCAGTGGTTAGAAAGCAGTGCGCGCAATTTTTTAGGCAAACGGCCGCCGGTCAGTGGTTAGAAAAGCAGTGCGCGCAATTTTTTAGGCAAACGGCCGCCGGTCAGTGTTTAGAAAGCAGTGCGCGCAATTTTATTAGGTAAACCGGCCGTCGGTCAGTGGTTAGAAAGCAGTGCGCGCAATTTTTTAGGCAAACGGCCACCGGTCAGTGGTTAGAAAGCAGTGCGCGCAATTTTTTAGGAAACGGCCGCCGGTCAGTGGTTAGAAAAGCAGTGCGCGCAATTTTTTAGGCAAACGGCCGCCGGTCAGTGCTTAGAAAGCAGTGCGCGCAATTTTTTTAGGTGAACCGGCCGTCGGTCAGTGGTTAGAAAGCAGTGCGCGCAATTTTTTAGGCAAACGGCCGCCGGTCAGTGGTTAGGAAGCAGTGCGCGCAATTTTATTGGGTAAACCGGCCGCCGGTCAGTGCTTAGAAAGCAGTGCGCGCAATTTTTTAGGCAAACGGCCGCCGGTCAGTGGTTAGGAAGCAGTGAGCGCAATTTTTTAGGCAAACGGCCGCCGGTCAGTGGTTAGGAAGCAGTGAGCGCAATTTTTTAGGCAAACGGCCGCCGGTCAGTGGTTAGAAAAGCAGTGCGCGCATTTTTTTAGGCAAACGGCCGCCGGTCAGTGCTTAGAATGCAACGCAATCAATTGGGTGCCCTCAACGCGAACCACAGTGGTGAGAGAGCCTAAAAGAGTAGGGACCAATAAGACCAAGTAGCGGCCAACGGTCAGATCGGCCTACACACCAACAGCAATTAACGCCCAGCCGGTGTTCCGTTAAATATTCCTATTGCCGTTAAATAATCCTATGAAAGCTGTGACACTGTCTAATCGGTAGTGAGCATGCGGAAATGGAATAGGCACGCGCAAGTATGTACGATAGGTTTAGCAGGTCCAAAATTATCATACAGCTCATCTTTACGCCTGGATCGGAATCAAACTGTGAGATCGATGACGATGATTTAGCCAGTCGAGTTGAGCAACTGCAGAAGCTTCGAAGCAGAAGAAGCAAGAGCAGGCATCGTACAAAGCTTACTTCGACGCCAAGCATGAAGCACCAAAGTTGTTGTTGTTGTTGTAACTTTTTGCCTTTTTGGACTAGGAGTACCTAGCCAACTGCTATAGAGCAGGAAGAGACACTAGGTACGGCAGCCTCCTTAACAAAAACCCTCCCCTTTTGCTGTCAGTGTATACAAGAGGGTAAGGTTTGGTCCCCATTTATCTACTTTGCCTGTAGCCAGCGTTTCCAGTGTAAGGATGAGCCAGTATCAGCGGCCAGTCCGAAATTCCCAGACCATTCAAACCAAACTTCCGGCTGACTTGCTTGGTAAAACAGCGGAAGACTATCTGGCCTTGTCAAAAATGGAAAGTGATAAAGTTTGCTACTGCCAATCTTCTGGAAACGCCTATATGTGTGTGCAGCTGCTACAACGATAAGTGGGTGTGCCAGAAGCATTCCCCAAAAGGAAAGAAAGAATTATCCTAACATTATCTACCTGAACAATTTGAATAGAAAGCACTTTCAGGTGGTCGCAAAATGAGTCTGTTGATGTTTGTATTAGGTACGCTGTTATTCAGATTATGTGGCTTCTTATACAGATGTTGGTGTACATTGTACAGTTGTTTTGGTTGTATTGTCTGTCATGTAATATTAAAATATTATTGCCGTTCCTCTAGCAATAGGATTATTTCACGGGGATAGGAAAATGTAACAGGCCCATAACCGTTAAAAAATCCTATATAGGAAATTTTAAGGTTAAAAAATCCTATATAGGAAATTTTAACATTAAAAAATCCTATATAGGATTTTTTATCGATAGGATTATTTAATACAACAGGCCGGCACCCCATAAACAGGGCCAACAATCGCGTGCAAAGAATGCCTGGTTGTTGGCCCAATTCTCGTCCAATTCTAGCAGTTGGTCGAGCTGTTTGAGAGCGGGACTGTAAGTCGAGTGGTGGTAGAACCCTGGACCTCCCTTACATGTATGGTCTGATCCGTCTTAGAATTTCAGACAGTAAAAATGGTAAAATCGCCAGTAAACGTCGCTTTTAGCTAACCCCCTCCTCCCCTCCTGGTGCGTCGTCTATCGTCGCATTTCAGCCGGCCCCCTCTCCCCTCTGGAACAACGTCGTTCATTGACGGTGGGTGAGGGGGCTGGTGATTTTTTCCTAATTTTGTAGTAGTAGTAAGTACAGGGTGTGTCAAAAAAAAAGCAACCCAGCAGAGTTTTTGCTGTAGCAACCGCAAATCTCAACCGATTTGAATGAATGCTGCTTTAAATGAAAGACGAATAAATTCTTGAAAGGCTGGTGAAGGCCCTATTAAGATACGATCCTTACTTCCTGAGATATTTTCCTTCAAACTCAAAACAGAGATTTTGGCAGTGAACAAGAGCGATTCCGTTGCACTTCACAACAAAACGGATTCCTACTGCTGAGGGGCAACAAGACTTTTACAAATGAAGTAACCAAGCATGTGTGGAACCAGAAAAACCTCGTTACGTTAGCCCTGAGCAGTAGGAATCGGTTTTATTATGAAGTGCAACAGAATAATAAAAATCGCTCTTGTTCATAGCCAAAATCTGTTTTGACTTTGAGTGCAAATGTCTCAGGAACTAAGCATCGTATCTTAATAAAAGCTTCACCAATCTTTCAAGAATTAATTTATCTTTCATATAAAATAGGACTCACTGAAATCGGTTGAGATTTGCGGCTGCTACAGTAAAAAATCTGCTGGGTTGTTTTAATCTCTGTTGTACTGTTATAGCATCCTTGCTTAGTTGGACGCAAAGCTGTAGGTGTTAGCCGCCAAAAATTAGGCCAATTTTAAATATACTTAATGTACTTAATTTAATTAAATGTGGTAAGTAAATTATAATTAAATTAAATTTCTCTCAGATATGGTAAGTAAATTATAATTTAATTATATTTCTCTAGGCATGTGGTAAGTAAATTATAATTTAATTACCATATCTGAGAGAAATTTAATTTAATTATAATTTACTTACCACATTTAATAAATTAAGTACATTAAGTATATTTAAAATTGGCCTAATTTTTGGCGGCTAACACCTACAGCTTTGCTTCCAACTAAGCAAGGATGCTATAACAGTTATCTAGAATAAAAGCCAAACCGGGGTGTCACAGGTTGAATCAACAACAGACATAGACAAAGGGAACTGAGGGCGAAAGGATTTACCCGCCTCAGGTTCTGACCAGCGCCCCTCAGGCTACCGCTACCCCTTCCAGGATTTTTCGGAAGAATGTTATGATAAAAGTATGCCTACGGTACGGTAGGTGTGAATGAACTCATACTAGCTTATTTCAACCTACTTAAACGAAAAATAAGCCAAAAAAACCTTAATTCTAGCGAAAAATCGGACTTTTTGGCTTGCCATCCTCTCAACTCAACCCCCATCAGCCGCCGCTACACCCTCCAGCCAGCACCCTCAGAATTTGAAAATTTATCACCCATGAGCCGAAATGATAGCCCATGTCTGTCAACAGTAATAATGACAGTTCGTCAGAATTAAAATGTCAATCTCAAAAGGCTTTCCCGTCAATTTCTGCTTGCATCCACAACAGACAACGCCTGTGAGACTGAACATACATTGTATGATAGCAAAACTGGCTGAAAGGTGTCTACTATCGACTGTTCGATTGGCGGATAAATTGGAGTAGTCTGTTCTGTGGGAGATTAAGAGAAACAAGCTCAAAGACGAAAGGCGGTGGGCGGGCTGGAGGGCCGAAAATTGTACTGTAAGTATGGCTTGCCATTGAAAGGTATAAATACCGAAAGCAGACATTCACGCAGCACTTGCATGCTGCCAAAAAGGTTCAGCAATAGCTAGGCTTGTGTAAGTAAATTAAGTATTTTTTAAGTAAATTCAGTAAATTATTTTTGGTAAGTATAATTCACAAATTATAATTATAATTAACTTACCTGTTTTCGTCGAGAAATTTAATTTAATTATAATTTACTAACCAAATAATTTACTTGTATTAGTAAATTTCTAAAAAATATAATTAAAATTAAAATTATAATTTACTTAGCAACAGTACTCTGTTGTTCACTGCCAAAATCTCTGTTTTGATTTTTAAAGCAATTATCTCAGGAACTAAGCAACGCATCTTAATAAAAGCTACACCAATCGTTCAAGAATTTATTTATCTTTCATTTAAAGCAGGATTCATTCAAATCGGTTCAGATTTGCGGTTGCTACAGCAAAAAATCTGCTGGGTTGTTTTTTTTGACGCACCCTGTATAATGTAGTAATAATAAGTAATGTTTCAAGCGTAAGATTTACTGTCTTTTACACCGACGCTGCTGATTTTGTGAGCGAAAGTGGTGTTTTAGTTCTTGAATGAAAGAAAACTTACCAACGGAGACATAACGTGGGTGTTAGAGTTGCGATGATGGAAATTTATCACCAGAACCGTGAACATGACGCTGATTGAGATGAGAATTATGTTGCAGCAGAAGTATGTAGCTGAAACAAAATTCATCATTTATAATCAGAACGCATAACAATCATAACAAACGCTCACAAATAAGCGGCACAGCTTCCGAAGTTCTGGGCATAGTTTCGGCTACCATTATCAGAAAGAAACAGATGGACATGAAGATTGTTATCCCTAAATGGTTATCAATTACACACTCCATACATGTAACAGGTACTGTGGGAAAGATATATGTTTTATTTTATGTATATGTTTTAAAACATAAATATGTTTGTTTTTGGGAAAACATATATGTTTATGTTTCTCAATATGTTTGCATGTCAAATATGTTTTGTATTTATATGTTTTGAGGCCAATATGTTGTTTCTGGAAACCTATACATATTTCTGCTATTGGAATTCATGATTTCAAGACTTTTGGTTGCTGTTTGACAGTAAACTTTTCCAAAATCTGACTTTACTTAAACTTTTTGAATCTGAGTATGCTATCTAACTTGTTGCAAACCGTTTTAAACAGGAAATTCAGAATCTCAAGTTTGAATTATCGAAATTTTAGGCAAAATATAAATGAATAAACGACTTTTACACAAATATGTTTTATGTTTAAAAATATGTGCATATTCAATTTTCAGAAACATATAACTATATGTGTTATTTATATGTTTGATTGGCGAAAAACATATATGTATAGTTATATTAATATGTTTTAAAAGTTTCGATATTTTCCCACTGTAGTAACAGGTCATCCGCCGAACGGGGGTGAGGGTTGGG
>JASANB010007220.1:0-29226 GCA_030248155.1 Sabatieria punctata
CTTAGCTCATTTGAAAGCCAACGCAAAGACCTATCGAACGGTGGGTAACACGACCGGATCGGTTAAGGCACACCGTCGGTACGTGCGCTGAGCTTGATGGCGCCCATCATATTTTGAGATTTGTTCCGGTCGGACCCCCCCCCTGATCTAGACCGACAGCTTTCGCATTCGCAGTGCGCACCAATCGATAGCTGTTTCAAAATGCTTTAAATCCCCCACTCATTTCCGTATCTTGCCTGGTTAGCGGTTCACTAATAGTAACCATGTTTAGTCATGGACGACTAAAAACTACTGGACTGATCGCGCTCCCTACCGCTAATACATACTTAGGGTAACTTTACAAGTTACCATGGATATGGATATGGATCTTTGTTGGACCACTTTGGATGGGATATACCAACTACGGGTGCGTAGTTGACATATCCCACCCAAAGTGGTCCAAATAGACCATGGCAAAGGCGTACGGTACCGAAGTGACCCAAACGCGATATAGCCGTGTACTTCGTCAATCTACGATTCTACAGTTAAAAAGCAGCATTGTAAGACAACCAGACTCGAAAAGATGGTCTGTAAAGTGTCTTGAAAACTGAAACTTTGGTTCTGCTTTAAGTCTAGCAGTTATTGATTGCACTTCCACAACAGACTAAACATGGTTACTAATAGTGATCGCTAACCAGGCAAGATACGGAAAAGAGTGGGGATTTAAAGTATTTTGAAATAGCTATCGATTGGTGCGCACTGCGCATGCGAAAGCTGTCGGTTTAGATATCGGCAAACAGCACACGTTTGAATTTCGGTCCAAAAATTTGCCATAAATATAGACATTGATAAAGCCAACAAAAATTACAAATCAAGCAACTGGGACAGCTAATGTGGTATGGTCCACCAAACAACTACTGTTATTTTACTAGTGGATTTTTATTTTACTATTTACTAAATTTACTACAAATTCAGCAATTCAATTTAATTTTTATTTTTGTTTTACTACCAAGCAGCTTTGATTTTACTAATTTTTGTTTTACTAATAATTATACTAATTTTACTACTATTTTACTACGATTTTACTAGTCATTAGGGGAAATTTTGCATCAATGATGCGAAGAACCTATGAATAATTAATGTTTGCGCTAAATAGTTGCTGAATTTGATCATGATACGAAGTTCTCAAGAACTTTTGAGATAAAACTGTGTGAAATTCGACTGACAAAAGTGCGCCCACACATCTTTTATTGAAAAATTGATCAAGAATTTGGCTGGAATTTACAAAAACTAGTAAAATAGTAGTAAAATTTCCATTTTACTATTGATGGTCTCGGTTAATTAAATTTTATTTTTACTTTACTATTGGCTTTTAATTTTACTTTTTACTATTATTTTACTACTAGTAAAATACCACTAGTATTACTAATTTTTGTTTTACTATACTATAGTAAAATAACAGTACAAACAACAGAGAGCGAACCAAATAGGGTAACAGGTTTTGCTGGTTCATAGTCATCTCCCATTACACCACATGGCGATTCGGTATGAGCCCTCGGGACAAAACAAACATGGACCGCGGGGCAGGGGGTTAGGGAGGGGCTTACCCCCTCCCCTCGCTGGCCAATACCACCCCTTCGGCCGGCCATACCCCCCGAACGCCCTCCCGGAGGATACTCTGTAGTCTGTATCACCTACCCTAGGCCCTCAGCCTCTGGAACTACCCCCCTCAGCCGGCCGCTATCAGGAATTTTTGGGAAGAATTTTGTATAGAAAATAATGATAAAAATATGCTTGGATTAGGTGCAAAATAGCTTATTTTAACTTGTTTTAATGAAAAATAAGCCAAAAACCCTTGATTTTAGCCAAAAATCGGACTTTTTGGCCTACCAGCTTCTAAGCCCCCTTCAGGCGCTCTTACCCTCTCAGGAATTAAAAATTCTACCCCCTCGGCCGAAATGCTAGCCCATGTCTGCACTGCATGAAACTGATGATAATATTATAATAACTCGGCGAATCGTTAAACGCACACGGCCTTTTCAATGACGTTTATAGCGAAATTTTTATTTAAACTATAATTTTCTGGTATGAAAAACTGTAAAACCACTATTTTTCTGACCTGATTTCTACCTTTTCAGGGTGCTCGCTCCAATCAAATCCTCATCTTGTGCTATTTTTTGAATGTAGGTACTATTTTTGTGTACTATAATTATACTATTTTGAGGGATATACTTACTTCTCCCCCAATAGGGATGCTAGGGAGATCACTACTTGCGCCGATTAGTGTTTTGAGTGTGTACATTTTTCGCCATTTTTTTGTTTAAAGAGGGCCACCGTCCTTGGGCTTGGACGAATATTGTTATGTTTATGCTTAATCGATAGCTAATCGTCATACCTACCAATATGCCCCTGGGCAGACATATCTGTCGGAGGACTCAAATGCTACGATTGTTTTAGTAAGGGGTAGTCGAAATCGCGCATTTTCATTCTTTTTATTTTTTATAATTTGCTGTTCATGGATCTCTGAAACTAAATGCGCCGAAATATGCATCTAAGGTAGGCCTACTCAAAAAAGTAAAATTGGTAGCTATCTTTCAAAAGATGACTGAGAAAACTTCTTTTTTCTATTTTTTTCCTAGTGATGATTTTCGTTCAAAAGGGGCTACCGTCATTGGGCTTGGACGAATATTGTTATGTTTATGCTTAATCGACAGCTAATCGTCATACCTACCCATGCTCGTGGGGAGACATATCTGTCAGCGGACTCGAATGATACAATTGTTCTAGTAAGTGGGGGGTTCCGGGGGGAAATCGGCCGATAATCGATGAAGTAAGGCGATATGACGAGCGCGTAATCTGAGATAGCATGCAGTAATTGGCTGTGGGTGTAATATAACGTAACAATAATGTACAAGTCAAAAGTAGTTGTCTAACACCGGATTTTGTCATATTTGTTAAAGATTTACAATTTGGGTGCGCACCATTTTTCACGTTTTACAGGATTTCACACTAATTGACGCAACTCCGACTGTGGCCGTTTACCGGATTTGACCACACGCGAAAACGCATAATCTGGGGTAGAACTTGATATAGCATGCAGTATTTAGATTTTGATGTGTAAAATAATAATCAGGAGATCGTCAGCAGTCGTTTGATACCACATTCAGTCGTCTGTGTTCAAAATTTGAAATTCGAGTGATCTCCCCAGGGATGCAAATGGTATCCCGCGTGGGTGTGGCCTGTGTATCTCCGGATCAATATTTACCCAATATTTACCCGAGCAGATTAATTTACAAGAAATCGAAGAAAATTTACCCGGCCCGTTAGATTTATTTACCGATCGCCAGAGGCTTAGCAAACAGTAAAAAACGTCGGAACAGCAAAAATTCCCGTTATTTTTTAAAATTGTGACTGATTCGTTAGATGTACTGGCAGTCAACGTGTTTCTCAGTGTTTTAAAAATTCTTGAAGTCATTCTACATATACAGTAGTGCACAAAAAAAATGTCCTCTCCACTTTTTCGAGTTCACTAAAA
The DNA here is from genome assembly GCA_030248155.1 of Sabatieria punctata. Classification (NCBI taxonomy): domain Eukaryota; kingdom Metazoa; phylum Nematoda; class Chromadorea; order Araeolaimida; family Comesomatidae; genus Sabatieria; species Sabatieria punctata. Next base: position 3,515 of record JASANB010007220.1, read on the forward strand.
TCACTGTTTTTCACTCAATTCTCAACGAATTTGAACCAAATTTTCAGGGTAGGTGCCCAATTAGTCCGGCTACTTGTGTTACAGTTTCGGCGCGAAAATTCAAATTTTGGCTGGAAATTTAAACGAAAATGCGAAAATCATATGGTCTGATAAAAACGGCTCTTACTCAAGAAATACAAAAGCTACACCCGTGAAATCACGGCAGCTTATAGACCCAATATAGTGCAATTTTATGTAGAAGTTTCAAAACGCTAGCTCAAAGTACGCGCGAGAATCAGATTTTCAAAGTTGGCAAAAAATCGAGATTTATGGGCAGTGCAATTTCGCGTTTGTTGGGCATCAGAGTTACACACACACATGTCGCAGTGCAGGCGTACTTGGCAAAGCGAAAGAAGAAAGCACAAGTAATTTATTTTAAAATTTTTGGTTTGCAAATATGTACAGAGTATTCCAAAAAGAAAAGTAACAATCGTTTTGGCAGAAGACTATGTCATCACCATTGTCGATATTTATGCCCTAATAGCAAGTGATCCACTGACAGTTCATTTTGCTGGGTCCTTCCATTGGTGCATGCATACCCAGATCAGTATTTTAATCAGTGCTTGTACAGTCAGGGAAATAACAACAACAGGGCGCACGGTACGCCATATAGCGTACCACTAGCTGCACTTACAAGTGCTATACTATCTGGTATCATCTGAGGCCCGGATCGAAGGTGTGCCATAATGGTTCTGGTAAATTGATTGTTTAACTAGAGTGTTGTAATTATAGAGTATCTTTCATTTCACGGAGTTGTTTGAGGAACGTGCACATCAAAATTCTGAACTGCCTAATTTACGTGCCATGGACGCATTGTTCTATCAAGCACTTCGGACTGGGGTGATTGCCTCTAAGCTGGCTAGTGGCCCGGCGGATACAAGCAAGCAGAAAGAGTTACCGTTGTGTTGTGAAACCAACAAAGAACCCGTTTGCACATTAAAAGTGGTAGTGCTCTAATAGGTTAATCCGAATCTTCGGTTTTCTACGTCAGATCATGTGTATGTGCTTAAAGAAGACTCTGTTTCACTTCACAGCATTGCAGAAGCCAAACCACTTTGAAATAGCATTTGGACCACTTTGGTACAGACCGTCCAAACAGTGGACCACTTTGATCGGGAGATACCAACGACGCACCTCCCGCGTGTAGTGCGGTATGTCGCCCCGGTCCATGGACGACTAAAAACTACTGGACTGATCGCGCTCCCGACCGCTAATACATACTTAGGGTAACTTTACAAGTCCATATCTTTGGAACCGTTCCACCTACAAGCACTATAAATACATCTTTAGAATCCTGACGATATCAGCAATCGAACTCGGCGCTCAAATCACTTTCAAACCCACTACAACAAAAGTTGATTTTTTTCCATCGCGCATTTTAGGATTAGCAATCAATGTTGCACAGATTAGGTTGCACCACAGTACAGAGCTGGGCCTCCTCTACAACTTTGGTCATAAAGCCTAAAGTGCTCCGACGCATCCATAAGGAGTTATTTGCAAAAAACTCTGAATTCATTTAACTTTGAAACGGAGTCAGTAATCTTGTTATGTGCGCTAACTCAGCTAATTCCAGGAAAGAGATCATTTATTTTTGCGTACAGTGCACTTACGTGCGCGCGTATGTAGTTGTCTGTTTGTTTACTTTAGCCGCCTACCTGCAACAAGGGTGTGTATCGCTTTTTCTGGCCGCGCCTGTCTGCTTGTCTGTTGTCTGGCACTGGCAGTGTGTGCTGGTGAGGCTCGCGTGGCCTGCGGCCACGAGTTTCTTGCTTGTGGGTCGGCTGGTTTGTTGCTGTTTGGTTTCGTGTGTGCACCCATAGGTATTATTCAAGACTGAATTGTTAAAGATTTTCTGCTATGCCATAGTGATGCTTCTTGCTTCACGCGTTTCCTGCGCATTAACTGTTCTTGCTGGAAATTGTGTTGGGCCACCCATTAACCTTAATTGTTCTGCTTCTTTTTACTTACCTACTCAGTTTTCTTTCTTCTATTAGTGAATAAGATAAGGGTAGAAAAGTGTCATGCGATTTGGCCTGCCCCCGGTTTTTTCTGTGTTCCTTTTCCATTCATGGTATCAGTTCGGTACTAGATACAATGTAGGTAACCTATCTCATTGATTTATTTCATCCTTTTTTACGCTATTCCCACCCATTGCAGATACATAAGCCAAAGCTGGCTTTTTTTCACATTAACGCTTCACGGGTTCGTTTTTCTGTGCGATATTTAGATCTATTGTTTTATAGCGTTTCAGAGTGCAATGCCCTTGACGTGCTCTGTGCCCGGCTGCAGAACTGGCTACAAACACGAACCAAAACAGCCAGGTGTTGCACGAGTTTCCAAAAAGCCACCCATCCGAACTAAGTATCTGCCAAAAATTTTCATTCATTTTACACCTGATGACTATAAACTCAAGAGCATGACACGAACCCAAGTCATACATCTCATCGTTCGTGTTCTGAAGTCAGAGGCTGTACCTAGCGTTTTCAAGCAGTACCCACCGCATAAGCAACCCAAGCCTCCACAGAAGCGCCATGCAGCAGCAACTTCTGAGGCACGCATTTAAGATGCATTTTGCGAGAAAGTCAGCTTTGGTGCCGAAGAGAGGGGGCAAGCAGGGCCATCTCACGGATCTGGCTGATATTTATATCTATTAAAATAGAGCTCAATCGAAGACCAACGGTGCATGCCCGGCCACCAGCAACCCCCTAGAACCGGAGCTACACCCCCTCAAAGTTGGGTCGGCAGTAATTTTCGGGCTCATTTTAATAGCTCTGACACCCTCCATTAAAACGATCACCCTTCATTCGTTTCTTAAGCTAGGATCTCGACTCGCATATGGTTTTGTAGCTGGTCCAATGACCTTTCACTTTCTGGTACTCCGGTTTCCAGATCGTACCTGGTTACTGAGATATTCGCCGAAAACTGCGAAATTTCCACAAAATGCCACTCCGTTTTTTTTCGAAAAATCTTTATAACTTTTTGTGCAAAGGCCCTGCCAAGCTAATGTTTTAACAAAAGTTAGGCATGCGTTGGCCAAACAAAATGAGCGCCCCAAAGTGTGCGGTTAGGGGGGGAGGGGGGATGTTTTGGCCTCTCAAAGGTGTTCGAAAAAAATTTTTTTCTGCAAAGCTTAGTTGTTAGCAGACTGTTATATGCAGTTTTGTGTGCTGAGTTCGAAAATGCATTCAGTTTAGCTAGATTCGCTCTGGATCGGGAGAAATTGGCGTCCAAAGTTGAGACCAACCCTTTTTCTTGACTGGCACTACTCGCTAGCATGACCATTAACCGCGGTGCATTACAGTTTTTCTTACGTAGTTTTTGCTGCTGATTCCGAAAATAACTTTATTTTTGCTCTACGTTGCCTACTTTTGAAGATATCGGCATTTTTATGATTTGGGAACAAAACGGCTGCACTTGCTATAACATGCTCGTTTGAAAGGTGGCTCAATTCAGTCGCATCTAGAGTACAGAGCCATAAAAATTTATATCACCTAATGCAGTTTTTGCCGCTGATTACGAAAATGACATCTGTTTTTCAATCTGACTGCTCCTGAGCTACTTATGTAACTTTTCTGCCCTGGTACTCAGACAATAAGTTATCTGTCAAATCTCGACATAATATGGTATCTATCTGGTGCAGTTTTCTCCGCTGATTCAGAATATTATCATATTTTTGCGCTACGGCCACTCTGTCGCAAGTTATGGACCTCCAAAGTTTCATTAAGAAACATGCTGTGAGAAGCCGTAATCCTAAAATAAATGTTCAGCATTCATGTATTTCTGAAATGAACCTTTTGTCAGTCAACAGTGTACCCGACCTATTTTGACCCGCTGAGTTCAAAAATGGCGTTTGTTTTTCTCTACTGCTGTTCAATTTTGAGATATTACTGATCAAACAAAATTTGCATTAATATTCATATATCTCCAAAACGAGTAATATAGATTAAAACAAACGCCATTTTTGAACTCAGCGGGTCAAAATAGGTCGGGTACACTATTGACTGACACAAGGTTCATTTCAGAAATGCATGAATGCTGAACATTTATTTTAGGATTACGGCTTCTCATGGCATGTTTCTTAATGAAACTTTGGAGGTCCATAACTTGCGACAGAGTGGCCGTAGCGCAAAAATATGATAATATTCTGAATCAGCGGAGAAAACTGCACCAGATAGATACCATATTATGACCAGATTTGACAGATAACTTATTGTCTGAGTACCAGGGCAGAAAAGTTACATAAGTAGCTCAGGAGCAGTCAGATTGAAAAACAGATGTCATTTTCGTAATCAGCGGCAAAAACTGCATTAGGTGATATAAATTTTTATGGCTCTGTACTCTAGATGCGACTGAATTGAGCCACCTTTCAAACGAGCATGTTATAGCAAGTGCAGCCGTTTTGTTCCCAAATCATAAAAATGCCGATATCTTCAAAAGTAGGCAACGTAGAGCAAAAATAAAGTTATTTTCGGAATCAGCAGCAAAAACTACGTAAGAAAAACTGTAATGCACCGCGGTTAATGGTCATGCTAGCGAGTAGTGCCAGTCAAGAAAAAGGGTTGGTCTCAACTTTGGACGCCAATTTCTCCCGATCCAGAGCGAATCTAGCTAAACTGAATGCATTTTCGAACTCAGCACACAAAACTGCATATAACAGTATGCTAACAACTAAGCTTTGCAGAAAAAATTTTTTTTCGAACACTTTTGAGAGGCCAAAACACCCCCCCTCCCCCCTAACCGCACACTTTGGGGCGCTCATTTTGTTTGGCCAACTCATGCCTAACTTTTGTTAAAACATTAGCTTGGCAGGGCCTTTGCACAAAAAGTTATAAAGATTTTTCGAAAAAAAACGGAGTAGCATTTTGTGGAAATTTCGCAGTTTTCGGCGAATATCTCGGTAACCAGGTATGATCTGGAAACCGGAGTACCAGAAAATGAAAGGCCATTGGACCAGCTACAAAACCATATGCCAGTCGAGATCCTAGCTTAAGAATCGAATGAAGGGTGATCGTTTGAATGGAGGGTGTCAGAGCTATTAAAATGAGCCCGAAAATTGCTGCCGACCCAACTTTGAGGGGGTGTAGCTCCGGTTCTAGGGGGTTGCTGGTGGCCGGGCATGCACCGTTGGTCTTCGACTGTGCTCTATTTTAATAGATATAAATATCAGCCAGATCCGTGAGATGGCCCTGCCTGCCCCTTCAAAGCTGACTTTCTCGCAAAATGCATCTTAAGCCGTTCAAGCTGAACAAGAAGCAGAGACCGAAGCGTTTCTTGAAATGGACAGTTTGCATTCGATTGACGATGTCGTTGCTGCACTGAAGTGAGTTTTTGCCTTTGTTTGTTAAAGGGGATTGATTAAGCATTGTTTAACTGTGATTAGGACAGGACACCTAAAGATCTTAAACTGCCTAGTAGTACATGTACGTATGTCTGGTAGTTGTCTGCAGGGTCACTCGTTTGCCCGAGTTCTCGTCACTAAATTTTTCAACTGCATGTGTAAAAACCTCGTCCAGAAGCTCACTGCTTCTGGTGTTAAACGCAGTGCGCAAGCCAAGATAACCAAGTTTGGATGTAGTCGGTAACTGTATGTAATGCTACTTTCATTCTCCTGTGATTTTGGTCCAGTGTTCATAATATCTTGTCTGATATTCGTATTTCCAGTCGCTTCTCCGCTGTTAATGCATTCAATATATTCAGAGTTTTTTGCAAATAACTCCTTATTGATGCGTCGGAGCACTTTAGGCTTTATGACCAAAGTTGTAGAGGAGGCCCAGCTCTGTACTGTGGTGCAACCTAATCTGCGCAACATTGATTGCTAATCCTAAAATGCGCGATGGAAAAAAATCAACTTTTGTTGTAGTGGGTTTGAAAGTGATTTGAGCGCCGAGTTCGATTGCTGATACCGTCAGGATTCTAAAGATGTATTTATAGTGCTTGTAGGTGGAACGGTTCCAAAGATATGGACTTGTAAAGTTACCCTAAGTATGTATTATCGGTCGGGAGCGCGATCAGTCCAGTAGTTTTTAGTCGTTCATGCCCGGTCATTATTTGGTATTTTTTCGGGCGGGCACAAATCGCCTCCCCAAGAAGTTGGAAAGTTGGAAAATGGAAAATCTAAAAAATGGAAAATGCTTCCCCACAATTTGGAAATTAGGAAAACATGCACAGGAACAACCATCACAAAAAAAATTGCATATCGGTAACGCCGGCAAATCGGAAACGTTCTCCGAACGTGAATCCTCCTTCCGTTGCACCATCTATAAAGAATGGTTGGAAGTCGAGTCTGGATGTGCTTAATGCAATCGAAAACTATCGAAATCATAACCTGCGATCGTTGCAATCGCTGCAATATGAAGTTAATCGAATTACGGGTGTGCGGCCAGCTATTTCAACCCTTTACGTCGCGTTCGTGGACATAGTTAAAACAACCGAGCAGGGAGTCCGATTGCGAAAGGGGACCCGAGGCAGATTCCGGAAAACAAGGAAAGCAAGGATGTTAGTTTTTACTTTTGTGAACTGTTCATTTCACACAACAAAAATTTGGGAATTTCTTTTAGGCTGTTAATGGTAGTGGATTGGATTTTCTGTTGTGATACAGTGCGTATGTATGTGCAGTTTTAGTCATTTGTGATACTCCGTTTTCAATTTTCTTGTTACATTTTCGAATTTAGATTATTATGAATTGCTTCATATTTGATACCCGTGCATTTTTACACATACGTACATATTTAATGGGGCTTGCTTTTTTCTCAAAGTTAAAGTATTTTCTCTTTTTGATCAACACTGTGACTATGTACTGACGTGCCTGCAATTTAGAAATCGACTTCTGGAGATCTATGCTCAAACATAAATAACCCGATTAACAGTAATAAACCGGACTCTGAATCTATGTTAGCTTAGATTTAGGTTTGTTGTCAGGCCACCGAAGGGCAGTGATGACAAGTAGATAAATGGGTAGCATCGTGGGATGGGAAGGCAAAGGGAGTCTGTCTGCAAGGCCACAGAATACGAGTTCTTCAGCTTTAGATTGCCAGGGATGGACGTGCACAAAGTAACATTTTTTTACATTTCGACTTATTGAATGAAACAATTTTGCGACAAGCAATCGTTTCCAGCATGAGCTGTTGCGCTCATTTACTTAATTTTGCCCTTAGTACTGCTTATTTCTCTTCTCTTATAGTGTAACTTCCGATTTTCCAACTTTCCTACTTTCGGGGAGGCAATTTGTTACATTGGAAAACGCGGAAAACTTGGTGTACCTCTGTGTACCGCACGTCCTCACCGTTTCCGTTTTTCTGGGGAGGCGATTTGTATACGCGCCGTATTTTTTATACCAAATAATACCAAATAGTTTAAATAACTAAACAGTTAGCTTTTAAGCGATATTTTGCGACAGTATACCATGTCAGAGCTCTTCTGTTCAGAGTTTTCTCTTTATTTCTAATTTACTAAAAGTTTTTAACAATGCAGATACGCAGAACAAGACGTCTCTTTACCGTTTCTGAGCAACAAAGAATTCTGACCAGTTTAGCTTATAATAAACAACCATTCATGAAAATTCTCAAAAAGAGGGAGGGGCCCCCATGAAACGACGCAAGCAAGGCGATTTTGGGGGAGGGGGTCCGAAAAATCGGGATTTTGGTACGACGTCGTTTATGGACGGCCCCTTTATCGAGACCGAACCTAGACCGCAAACGTCACAATGTGCTTGCCCATTTCCCGAGTAAATGAAAACCATCAAATTCTGCTCGTTTTCTTTCTCGGCATGACTAGATTTCTTTTAGATGCAACAAAAACTCTTCAGGCAAAACTTATATATTTTTGCTGAAGAAAACAAAAAGTAATGACTTTGCGCTCATTCCAAACAGCTAGCGACCAGTTTATCAACTATTTGGAATTATTTGGTATAGAAAATACCATCTGGTATTTGGTATTTTTTATACCATTTGCATCCCTACCCCCCAACTACGCACCTTTTTCTTTCGAGACCCAAAACACGTATCTGAGATAAAGCTGAATATAATGTGCAGTAATTAGATGTTTTATGTGTAAAATAATAATCAAGAGATCGTCAGCAGTCATTTGACACCACATTCGGTCGTCTGTGTTCAAAATTTGCAATTCGAGTGTTCTCCCACCGAACCAATTGAATTCCTTTGAATTGAATGAATTGAATCCTGACTTATAATTAGTGTAGCGTTGGCCTTGGTTCAGTTAAGACTCAGGAAAACCAGTTTAAAATGGCAATGAATGGGAGAATGGGCCGAGAGTCCATATAGGCTAATAATATCTTATCTTATCTTCTTGGTGTTACTATACCAACTATAGCCCAACTACTAGCTCTTCAGCACCTCTAGCTCGTTGGCGACTCCAGTCAGAACTGGCACAGTTTACACTGCCCGCGGCCACTCTCTGGCTGGCTCTCCCTGTCCCTCGCGCTAATTGCTCTCACTGGCGCTAATTGACCGCCGCAGGCAACAGCCAACGCAGTCCATCTTCGCTGACACAAAACTATGTTAACAGTACACAGGCGTGAGGCGTTTGCTTAGATGAGAGACAACATGCAGAGCAACAGTGCGTAAAACATCCAGAACAAGATAACAGAATGCTCTGTGTGACAGGCAGATTTCCGAGACCGTAGGCGTTTCCAATGTAATGAGGTAATGATCATACATGTAACAGGTCATCCGCCGATGGGGTTGGGGGGTCTGGCGCTGGCCGGGCGGTCTAAGCCAAAATTTTGGGAGGGGATGTGCACTAAAAAACGCTCAAAAATAGAAAAAAATCTCAATTTTTTGGCTAAAAATCGCTAATTTGGGCTGAAATACAGCTAAAAAGTGCTGTTTTGCAGGCGATTTTGGCAATTCTTGTGTCTGAAATTGTAAAAAATTGCAAAAATTTGCTCGAAAATTTACTTGCTAGAAAAATCGGAGGGGGGGCGTCGGTGAAATCGTCTGGGGGGGTCTGGCCTAAGTCGGGTGGGGGGGCAGACCCCCTGTTACATGTATGGTAATGATATAAAATCAGCTATTCATTCAACCCTTTTCCTCTCCGGCAGAAGATTCTGGAGGCCAAAATCCAACTCATGACACTCCAGCAAGCTGAAGCCTAGAGTGGTCACCTGCAATTTTTTGCCTTGTCAGCTACTACTAGGGAAATGTTAGTCATTCATCAATTTGAATAGCACTTCAATCACATTCTGGAGTGCAAACTTCTAATCGCACTATCCATTTGGCCACATACCCTTTGTCCGCAGCAACAGTACCAGAACAGGCCTACTCAATCGCCAGCACTCCCGTCAGACAACTATAATGGAGGAAGCAGGGCTGTTGGGTCGGTTTTTTTTCCTTGGTTTTTTCGTTTTTTTTCTGAAAAAAAAAACCGGTTTTTTTCCTAGGGGCTCGGAAAAAAAACTAAAATGCGGAAAAAAACTCAAGCAAGTTTTTAAAGGAAATAGGCAGAATAACTGGTTAAATTCGCTTCAAATGCTTTGAATTTACGTTAATAGAAGCTTTACAAGCATTTCCATAGCATAACTCGGCTGTTTTTGGCAAAAAATACCGGTACCATTTTCACGCTACTTTTATTATTGTGTTTTTGTTGTTTTAAAATCAAATTACTACTCTAAAACATAAAATTAGTGCATTTCGTAATAAAACTCACCCTATTTCGTTGAATTCTGCAATAAAAAGCGATTGTTAAAAAATTTTTTCTGTCATCTTGGAAAATAACTTTGGAAAAAATACCGGAAAAAAACAGGAAAAAACACCGGAAAAAAACCGGCTTGAGTTTTTTCCGGAAAACAAACAGCCCTGGGAGGAAGTTTCTGCTCCAACGCAATGAAACTGATGCACCGAACACAGACACCCAAGATAGCTGGCTGCAACTACAGTGCAGACTGAACTATCGGGAAGAGGCGGACAGGGAATGGAAAATGAGGTGCGATACCGACCAGGAAATGACTGAAACGCGTCGCAATCAGCAGGAAATCGGTGACAGAATTGCTGCTACTGTAGGAGAGCGATGGTGATACCGTTTAACTTTCCAAGAACAAACAATGCAATTCAGGCAGAAGCCAAAGGCGAGATTGGAACGCGATCCGACTGAGCAGGAGCGAGCTGAGGCCGAAATTTACAAGGAGACTAGAGAGCGCGAGAGAAAGCGCGGGCGCAATGAATTGCAAGAGGCTCGCGAAGAGGAGGAGCGCCAACAGAATGTCATCCTTGAACAGAGAGAAACACAGAGATGACAAAGTGCGACTCTTCCACAGAGAGGACAAGTGGCAGTCCACCAGCACTCATGACTCTGGTTCTACTCCTTTTGTAGTAATCACTATTAAACTAACAACTGTTAGTCACACAGTCAACTGTCACACAGTCTCCAGTTTCCGCCAAAATGTCCAAAACTTGGACATTATTATGCATCTCATGGGCGGGCTCTGTAGCCGGCTAACGGCCCAGCCCTCCCTCCCTCAGTTCGTTCTGTATTGCATAATCCTGTCGGATAAACTTACTACTACTACTACTACTACTACTACATTATTACTGTAGTTACTGACTGTTTTGTACTATAATTATGATAACAAAAATAAACAAATCTGCGCTAATAGGTAATTGAAGTGGGATGGGCTGACTATCCACTCCACTGCAATTATAACAGAAGAGCCAAGGCCAATTATAGCCGGCCAGGTCAATCAGAGAGAGAAAAAGAGATCAGAAATCAGAGAGCAGAAAGGGAGAGAGGGCGCAGTGGTCGCCGGCAGTGTTAACTGTGCCAGTTCTGACTGGAGCCGCCAACGAGCTAGAGGCGTCTTTGTTAGTCTATCTTTATCAAGCTTTCTTCTGCTTTTTTGTTCTTTCTGTCATTGTAGAGATGGCCTAATAATGATTGTGAATTTGAGGTTTATCGATCAGTTCAAAGGCAGATCCAGATAAGATGGCTCAAGATGATGACATAATAACTACTCTGAAAATTCTAATCATTGGCGAAAGCAGCGTTGGGAAATCCAGGTTTTGTTGTACTAGCTATTTTCTTTGTTTTATACCACCACCACTATCGTCACGCTAACAGAACATGCAGGGGCTACTACCAAAAATACAGATTCAAATTTTGACCGTACCTATTTGTTTGACTCGAATCGAAGATGCAGTTTAATCAGTGTAAACATTTTTAGTTTATTGGTGCGATTTGTTGACGACATGTTTGATCCAGAGCAGCCAGCCACAATTGGTAAGGATATTTTATTTAGAATGCGTGGAATGTCAGCAGTGGTAAAGTGATTGATTAGCATATGAATTGCACTAATTTTTCATTGGATGTTCGATTCAGGTGCCTTACGCCGACTTTATTGCTGCGGAGAGGTACCATATGCTAAACGCCCACTATTCCTAAGGTGCCTTAGGGCGACTGAGTGGGTGATAACCGCCTACCCAGCAGTTGCGATACGCCGACTTGTAACTTGTAACTAAACTAACCTAATAGTTGTCTCTATGTGTGTGTGTATTTGTGCATAGTATGTAGTCCAGGTATGCCTGCACAACTTGGATGCGTACCTTTTATAGTTACCACAGGTCCAAGGTCTATCTCAAGCCACAAACCTTTTATATATTTGCATTTACATTTAAGAAATTTACGTACCCAGTTGAGAAAACTTTGAAAATAATAATCTACCTTTTGAAAACCCATGTGAGGACAACATAAAAATTGGGTTACCATTGAGCGACCACTTAGCAGTCTGAGATCAGTCTGTGGTACTAAGCTACAATTTCGTTTCTAACAATTGCCTCAAAAACTTTACTGGGGCACTAACTAGACTAAACAGGACGACTGACAATTGCTCTTTCAACTTCTTTTGGTCTACCGTTCTTTGGTTCGTTCAATAGTGCGTATAGGATTTACTTGCAGGCGTTGATTTCAAAGTGAAGACAATAACCTGCGATGGAAACCGCGTAAAATTGGCCATTTGGGTAGGTATGCCAGCAGGAGTTTTCACGTGATCGGTTTGTTTGCAGGACACCGCCGGTCAGGAACGATTTCGTACTCTCACCCCCAGTTACTACCGCGGCGCGCAGGGAGTTATTTGTGGTACGTTCTTTTGTTGAGCCCTCTCTTTCTCCGGCTTGCTAGTTTTTGCCTTCTATTACCACCGCACTTTTATTTTCTGAGAACTTTGCTTTGGCCTGCAAACTGGTTGAGGAGGACTGAGTGTTAACTCGCAATTCGCAAGCGCAATCGCTTCACTACATGGTACTAGAACCCATGTACTAGTCCTCTTTTCGTCACCTCCTTTATGGTTACTCCCTTTTGAAATTGTAGCTTAATTTGGTAAGTTTTAATTAGAGTGCGAACAATACCGGCCCAAAATTTTAAAAAGCCGGAACGCATGGAAATGAGTTTTCAGCACGTTTTACTCAACAAGGAGGCTGCCAAATAGCATTTTAGATCTAAAAACAAGCAAGAATTCTTAACTTTTTAAAAAATTGTAGAGAACGGGCTTCTAAAAACTACCGTTTTCTCGTAAATATCAGCATCAGAAATCATACATGTGTCGGAAAAATGGGTCGGGTAGTCAAGATCCGAACATGTTGGGGTGGCTGTACCGGTTTAGGGCCCGGGTTCGGGCCCAAGTTGCGGGGTGGGCAAACCCCGCCCCCCCCCCCGCGGGCATGAATGGCTGAAATGCCAAATTTGGCTATCAAAAACCTTCTAAGCTAATTTTTAGCTAACATTTGGTGGAGTCTCAGCCAGTTTGTGTTAGTACTGGAGCCGCTACCAATACTTGTGTCTGGGACCAGGGATGAGTCCCCTATTTTTTCTCAAGGGCGGAGGGTGATGGGGTTTGGCCTTTTCAGCTAGGGGTAACCTTATAGCAGACATGGCCACAGGTGGCCTGAGGGGGTGCCCCCTCAGACCGCCGCTACATCTCAGGAATTTTTTAGAAGAATCTTGTATAGAAAATTATGATAAAGGTATGTCTAGATTATTTTTAACTGAACTCAGAGTAGCTTATTTTAACCTATTTTAACGAAAAATAAACCAAAAACATTGCTTTTAGCAAAAAATCGGACTTTTTCCTTACCATCCCATCAACCCCCATCAGCGGCAACTACCTCCGCTCAGCCCGATGAGGATTTTAAAATTTACCACCCCCGCAGCCGAAATGCTAGACCCTGCCGGCCCCTTAGTACCTGTATGAGGAACCGTATATAGCCTTATGTACTATCCCTTCTTCGTTGCAATATTACAGTCAGGCACTAGAACGCCATACGTAGTGTGCTGCTGCTGCCATAGATTGTTTTTTTCGAAATGGGCCTTCAAAAGAAACCTAAAACTAGAGTGCGAACAATACCTAAAAAACCCAATACCCCAATACCCAATACCTGAGACCCCCAATACCCCAATACCCAATACTTGCGTAGCTGGGCCAAAAAAATTCATTTCAGTGGACAGGTGCATTCTAGTTGTGTACACAAGATTTTTGGCACTGCAATTAAAATTTTTAAGAGGCTGGTTGGGCCGCTGCCCAAGCAGGGCGAGAAAATTTTGAAAAATTAGCCTTTCAGAAAGCATTTAGAAGCCGTTTTAGGCAGTCGCTTTTTTCGGAATTTTAGGAAACTTTGATTGCATTATTTTCAATTTAAGTACATTCTGTCAGAGGTTTCTACAATGCAGAAAAGCTTCCCAGAGTGGTTGTAGGGATTTAGTCTATTGATTGCGCAGTATGCTAACAAGAAAACATGACAGTTCTGTACGTAATGCACTTTTATCAGGGGGAGGTAAACCGAAAACGACGTTATCTTAGGGGGAGGGGTCCCCTAGAAACGACGCAAGGCGATTTTGGGGGGAGGGGCTCCGAAAAATCGGGATTTCGGAACGACATCGTTTATGGACGGCTCCTTAACGCGAAACCAGCTTACTAAACCGAATCATCGATCAACTTTTTCGATTTTTTCAGATCAATTTTTCAGGTCAACATCGATTTTTCTCTTTTTTTGATTGTCCAATTTAGTATTGGGTATTGAGGGGTAAAAACCCCAATACCCAATACCTGGAAAATACCCCAATACACCCAATACCCAATACCAGTTCGCACTCTACCAAAAACACAGCTGAAATACCGGACAGCCGCACTACACCCTTCTCTACCACGGAAGGACATATTTTGACAGAAATTCTGCGAAAAAAAACGGTTTTTGTGGAAAAACAACGTAATAATAGGGCTGTGAGCATGTATGGCGGAGGTGGAAGCCAAGTGCAGTTAGTTTCAGTGTATGATGTGACCAATCGTTCTTCTTTCGACCGTCTGCAGCATTGGCTCACTGAGCTAGACACCTACGCCACCAAAACTGACATTGTCAAGATGCTTGTGGCCAATAAAATTGATAAGGTGTCTGGCTGTTTGTTCTTACATTCTTATTATTATTATTATTTGTAATGCTAATTACATGAGCATGTTTTCAGACCAATCGGGTAGTGAGTAGAGAGGAGGGCAAGAATTTTGCAAGAAAACATTGTATGCTGTTTATCGAGGCTTCAGCCAAAACCCGAGAAGGAGTTCAGTGTGCCTTTGAAGAATTAGTTGAAAAGGTGAGCTATTATTAAACTATTACTATTATTACAGTCTGGCACCTGGCACTAGCGCCGTTTATGGTACTACACCATGGTACCGCCACGTTCGGGCACTTTTAGCTGTACTTGAATGAACCCAAATTATGTAGCGATTTTTTGCCATTTTTAGCCGAAAATTACAATTTTTACCCCGGCCGGCGCCAGACCCCGAGCCTCTCCACTTCGGCGCATGACCTGTTACATGTATGATATAATGTTGCTACTAGCCTAGGTACTGGCACCATATTTGGTACCAGTCGATCCGATCCGATCCGATATATTGGGGGGCCTGTACGGCCCTATGATCAGACGGTACCAGTACCATAGACGGCGTTAAGTGCCTGACTGTGTTAGGTATTGTATTATTATTATGTTATTGTTGAACTGAACTAAACTATTTGCTGGTGTATTCTGATGCACTCAATACGTAAGTTGAATATTTCCAGTGTTTAGGCAGTCTCGCTTATGTACGTAGGTGTTGCTCTTTACTAGGTTGTTAACTAGGGTCCGACCGGATCCGCATCGGATCACTCTCAATGTCATCGCATTCGGATCGGATATCATACCAGTTAAGGAAACTATAGGTTCTTTACGTCCGAGCGCTAGCATAAAACAGCCGATAATCAGCAAAAAATACTGAGTTTTTATGATTAATATCCGGTGAATATGCGGTACCCCAATAACCGGATCCAACACGGCGTCAGTTATTGTGATGTCCGGTTCGGACCCGTATATTCAGTCCGGCCCACAGTTAACAGTGTGCGTCAGACGTAGTGGGCATTGTCTTTTGCGCATACACGCACCAGTGGTGTCAATGAGTGAAGTATATGCTCGTAATCTAGGTTACCAGGGCTGTAGCAGGCATCGCGTGAGGTATTTTAGTGCCAAAAAGGCGGTTTGCGTACGTAGGCCAGGGCCAGATGGACAGGTTTTAATGCCTTTCCGCTGCGTTCGCCTCACAACTGCTGTAAAAACAAAGCCGCAAGCAGTTGTCACCGGGCGCCATCGGTTTAAAATTTAAAAAGTCTAGGCAACCGTGCCAGTAGCTAGACAGACAGACAGACAGACCATTTGGTTGCAGGTGATACAGACGCCGGGTTTGTGGGAGCAAGACCGAGCGGGCTTCCAAGTCACTGGTCAGGCCGACCCTGCAGGAGCGCAGTCGTGGTGCGGTGCCTGCTAATCACTGCTTACATTGCAACCAGTTTTGCCCGAGTGATTCTAACGAGATAAAGTCCCTCTGCAGCTTGTATCGATTGCCGGCTGTGCCGGTAGTTTTGATTGCACAAAGTACTTTTTCAAGTGGATTTGCGTCGATTCTATCTGTCCTCTTCACGTCCACGCTTCGTTCTCCTACGTAACATTTGCACTGAACTAATATAGCTAACGTATCATGTCCAAGTTATTTATTGGCTGACAGTATGTGGCATTCCGTGCGTGTTTGCATCAATAAATCAAAGGCCTGTGTGTTCATCATCGTAAAGTGACCGCTAACCTTAACCTTTAGTAGGCAGGAAAGCAGGCAAGGCCAAACATTACTCATCAGACGCCGATTCACGCCGTCGCTGACTCAAAACAGTCGTTCTCAGTATCGGCCGTCTCATACTGGCTGACTCATTTCGCTCCGCCCATGCGTGTGAATCGGCAGCCAATCAACGCAGACTCCGCCTTCGGCGCCAACGCTCTCCGCCAATGGACGCTCTCGATTCGGACAGCAGACAAGCAGGCCTTATACGGCAAGTCTATGCTAGAACGTGCGAGCGTTCCTAGAACGGCAGAGAGTGGGCGTGTCTGACGGCTCATAAAAGCGAGTGGCGGCCGACCGGGCATTCATTGTGCGTGCTGCCAATCTTGGAGACGCTAGTGCTGCTCAATTCTCTGCTTTGCTTTACATTGTTAGCTCAACCAGTCTGTCAAGTGAGTTGACAAGTGTAAAGAAGAAAGGTGTTGCTTATTTATCGATCGGTTTCAGAATGTGTGACGAGGACGTTGCTGCTTTGGTCATCGATAACGGTTCGGGTATGTGCAAGGCCGGGTTCGCCGGCGATGACGCCCCACGCGCCGTGTTCCCCTCGATCGTGGGTCGTCCGCGCCATCAGGGAGTGATGGTGGGCATGGGTCAGAAGGATTCGTACGTGGGTGATGAGGCGCAGAGCAAGCGAGGCATCCTGACCCTGAAGTACCCGATTGAGCACGGAATCGTGACCAACTGGGATGACATGGAGAAGATCTGGCATCACACCTTCTACAACGAGCTCAGAGTGGCTCCCGAGGAACACCCGGTGCTCTTGACCGAAGCCCCGCTCAACCCCAAAGCCAACAGAGAAAAGATGACTCAGGTACTGTAGCTTGAACTTTGCTCGCGCTAAACAAACACACTTTGAATGACGGCGCTTGCCTTTGTGACTATAAGCTCTGGCGGCCCACACACAACTGGTCTGATCTGATAAGCTCTTAAAACATCAGAAAAGTCGGTGGTTGTAAATGCGTAGGAACGTGGAAGACATGAAGAATTTCAGATCATGTTCGAGACATTCAACACACCTGCCATGTACGTGGCCATCCAGGCGGTGCTGTCGTTGTACGCGTCCGGTCGCACCACCGGTATTGTCCTGGACAGCGGTGACGGCGTAACTCACACAGTGCCTATCTACGAGGGCTACGCACTGCCGCACGCCATCCTCCGACTCGATCTGGCCGGCCGCGACCTCACCGACTACTTGATGAAGATCCTGACTGAGCGCGGCTACAGCTTCACCACCACCGGTCCGTTGCTTCTTTTCTTCTCTCTGCTACCTGCTCACTCACTGTGCTGGTTTAGCTGAGCGTGAGATCGTGCGAGACATCAAAGAGAAACTCCTGCTACGTGGCGCTGGACTTTGAGCAGGAAATGGCGACGGCGGCCAGCAGCAGTTCGCTGGAGAAGAGCTACGAGTTGCCCGATGGCCAAGTGATCACAATCGGCAACGAACGCTTCCGCTGCCCCGAGGCCATGTTCCAGCCGTCCTTCCTCGGTAAGCAGCTTGATAGAAAGTAAACAACCCCAAACAAAGACTAAAACCCGTAATTTTACCCCTAGTTTTGCAAAATTTTGGTCGATTGTGCATTAAGCAGTGGGTGACTGATTAAGCGGTTAATCAAGTGTGACTGATTGCAGGCATGGAGTCGTGCGGAATCCACGAGACCACCTACAACTCGATCATGAAGTGCGACGTGGACATCAGGAAAGATCTGTACGCCAACACGGTCTTATCCGGCGGCACCTCTATGTTCCCTGGAATCGCCGATCGTATGCAGAAGGAGATCACAGCCTTGGCGCCTAGGTGCGTTGCTCAATGTCACTTTCTGAACGCTCCTAATCTGTCCTGCCCGCTTTGGGTGGCCTTCGCCACTGACCGTATTAGGCCCTGAAACTTTCGTTCGGTCCTTGGTTTTGGGCATACATAGTAGAGATGCGCACGGGCCGGGCCGGGCACACTTTTCGGCCCGCCGGGCCGGGCCGACCAGTTTAGCATAGTGGCCCGAAAATTTTGAAAGGTTGCACAAATTCAAGACTATGTACAAAATGGTACCAGTGTTTTTTGCCATAAACAGCTGTTATGCCAGGAAAATGCTGGTAAAACTTCTGTTAACGTAAATTCAAAGCATTTGAAGCGAATTTAATCAGTTATTGTGCCTATTTCCTTTAAAAACTTGCTTGAGTTTTTTTCCGCATTTAAGTTTTTTTCGAAAAAAAACGAGGAAAAAACCGACCCAACAGTCCTGGGGTGAATTCTGGCAACTTTTTTAAAAATGGGCCGGGCCGGGCCGAAAATTTCGGCCCGAGCGCATCCCTAATACATAGGCTTAGATTTACTAAAACAAATTTTGTGATGTCCCGGCACTATGTATGGTACGATAGTCTACGCTCTGTCTCTTTGCTGATACCAGTTCGGTAGTTGCTACCATATAACGTAGCAATCCACGTAGTTGTGTGTTATTATAAGGGTGTGTGTTTTCAGTACGATGAAGATCAAGATCATCGCGCCGCCGGAGCGCAAGTACTCAGTCTGGATCGGAGGTTCTATTCTGGCGTCCTTGTCAACGTTCCAGCAGATGTGGATCAGCAAGCAAGAGTACGACGAGTCGGGTCCGTCGATCGTGCACCGAAAGTGCTTCTAAGCGCGTTTCTTGTCTTTTTATTAGCACCATTCCTTTTTGTGTAAGTATCCTGCGTAATACGTGTACTATTTGACTGGTTGTTATTTTTGTTGCTTCTTTCTCAGCACCGACTAACGCGTTGCTTATATTTTTCGTGTAACTCCGTCTCGGTTTAAGCGTCGGCAAGTGCACGTCTTTTCTAGCCGATTAGTGTGGCCAACAGTAAAGTTCTTTATTTGTTCATACGGGGCTGCCTTTCAGTTGAGGCCCGAAGTGCAAATGCGTTCAATTGCGTTTAGTAAAGTTTTCTATTCGTTCAGTTGTTTTGACCGTTACGGTTAGGTCGACTGTCCGTTGTCTCCATTTGCGGTTTTTCCGGTTAGGTTCGAGTTGGCTGCGGTATCTCGTTCCGAATCACCCTGGGCAAACAAGACTTTGAGAGCGGCTGAACAACACAGAATGAAAAACGCACCAACATCCGGCGAACAGAAAAGCGTTTCGTGCTTGGGATGTCTGCGCGGGAGAATTGTAAATACCGTACGTACACATAACCGACAGGCTGGATTTTACTGTACAGCAAGTGATAGTGGTTGGATGCTGCGTACTCAGTACTACTGTTGACGGTGGTTTGCTGGCATGAAAAACTTGTGTAGCTCTGAACTGTTGGTTATCTCTGTTTCAGTGTAAGGAACAATAAAAAATAGCGACAGTTCTGTACTTGCCTCTCAGACCTGCTGAATACTTCAAAAGTTATACCATGTAAAAATGCGGTGACAACTTGCGCTTGCTGGGTCATGACTTAAGGTTTAGTACCGGTGCAGCGGTTTTAAAACCAGCGAGCTTTTGTTAGGACACGCGATACGGCTAGCCAGTTTTATGTTGTGTCGTCGCGTGAACGACTGCCATTTCAAATCTATGCTCGACAAACAATTGAAGCCATTTGTAGCTATACACGATTGATCAGAACATAGTTGGACGCACGCATACATGTATGCTAAGTTAAGCGGCCGGCCGCTGCTCTGCTCTGTGTGTAGCTCTAGACCAACTTGTACGTGTCTGCCTGCAACAGCTCTCTGCCTCTCTCTTCTTGCTCTCAACTTGCTTTGCCATACCGACTGACTTCAGGTGAACCTTATACATTTAGGCTTTCGCTTTTTACCTTTATTGTTTGACAGCAGATCACAACAATTCTATTTTATTGTAGGCTTTCGATATAGAAAATCGACAATTTTTTAGCATGAGCATCATGAACCTTCTCGTTATCTGAAAAGATGGAAAATTGCGCCTATTCCGCAGTTTTTACAATCGTATTGAAAGTGCGTAGCAATCAAGCAGAGTTCAACAAACTTCGTCTAGCAAAAACCGTAGTGTAAAATTTAGACCGCCAACATATGCTGTGTGCTTCATTCGCTCTTCTCACACAATTTGCCTTATTAATTTTAGCAAATGAGCCTTAGGATGCTGTTAATTCTGGGCGGCTCTGTTCACAGTGGTGTTCCTGCCAGTATAGTTTTCCAAGTACGTACTGAATTCAAAGCAGACATGGACTTTTTAGGCTGATTTAGCATTAATGAGCTGAACCTATCGCTATCGAATACGTTGTGGATAGGGTGGGAACGTACAGTGTAGCTTTGGAGAAGGTATGTATTGTTGCTGGCGTTTGAGTGGACGTTCAGTAGAGGGCGCTCGGTGTTGTGTCAGAGAGCATCGCCGGCTGAAGATGCAATTTAGCCGTGGGCTCCGAGTGAAATCGGTTCATTAGAAGCTAAGCCGCGCGAATTCTAGTGCCGATTTGATGCCCCGGGCGACGCAGAGCCGGAGACGAGGTGCAGAAGCCAGTGCGCTCTTACGCAGAGTTCAGTCAAGCAAATGCTGCATGGCCGTGATTGAATCTTTTGCTCCCACTCTCTGATAGTTTCATTTGTTGTTGCCGTTGCCTTTTCATAATCTGATCAGTGCACTGCTTTTTTTGGCCGAGCACTTGGAGCCCACTCCTCTCTGTGTCAGTCTGCGATCGAGTCCGATTACTGCTTTCTCTACAGTCTCGCATTTCCTGCCCAATTTAGTATCTCTGCTACGTACATTTGCCGTTGCTTGGCAGTTGCGTTTTCTGCTTTATTAGCCTCGATTGTGTCCATTTGTCCTTCTTTGGCTTCTTCACTTCTGCGCTAATTTTATTGGCCGCTTTTGCTGTTACGACCTCACTATTTCAATGTAGCGCCTAGCCTGGTCATTAGTTGCTACAGTAATATATGGTTTAATTACGAGAGAAAAAGCTATTTACTGACCGATAAAAACTGCTTTCATAAAACTGGTCAGACAGACGCCCGGCAAAAACTCGTCTGTTTGGCAACGAAATGCGTTTTGGTGCAGCATAAAAGAAGCATGGTGTCGACCCTGCATGTACATTGTACGTATATGTACATATACGGGGCTAGTGCGTCGTTCGTTAGAAGCTTTTACCATAATAGGGCATTAATGACATGAGACCTCGGGCTCAAACCTTCTATTAGATTCTTTTCAAAGTGCAAATGGGCCGCCTATTGAGCGCACCTTGCTTTCGCAGATAAATCGACGCCCGGTCATCCACCAGTTTCTTGGCCCCAAGCGTCTCTGATTCTTCCGACCTGGTCAAAGCGCAGTCCCAATTTTTGATTAGAATGCGGCTTTGGAACAGGAGACCGAGATTATCTGCGAATAAAATAATGCCCAATTCAATTGCTGCTGTCTCGGGCCGCCGAAGCATTAGCTGAAACCAGGCCTCGATTCACGGCAAACTCTGCCCAACCCTAGGGACAGCGCTCGGCTCAAAAATTTATACTCCTTCCACTTCTTCCGTCTGTCTGGCTAGGCTACGTCACCACCGTGTCTGTTGGTGATCACATGCATGTGCAAGTTGGACTGATGTAGTCCACTTGTTGATGTAGTCAGTCGGCAGCTTCGCCATGGTAAGCTGTCGAGCGCATGATCTGTCGCTGAATTGGAGCACCCGTTTAGTGTAGGCAATGAAACATTTTATTGTTTAATGAAACTGGCGCCGTCGCGCGGTATTAAAAATCCCTCTCTTTGTGTCGCCCAACTCCTGTCTCCGTGCCACTCATGACTTAAGCATGTACATACGTAGGTTTCGGTGTCCGGTCAACTCTGCTTTGTAATTCTGAAAAGCCCTTTGCGGTGCAGTGCGTCGTTGGTCGGTCGTGTGGCGAAAATCTATTTAAAGTCTTAAATTGATGGGATGCCGAAGCCCAGTTTCGGTAATTTGCCATCGGCCCAAAATCTTATTTCTCGGCTCGATAAGGTTCTTAGTGAGAGCAGAAATTTAAGGGAAATTGAATATTCATAGGTGGAAACTGAGCAAGCGCTTCAACTTTTCAAATATGGCAGTCAAGCTATCTGTCGTGGCGTAGCCAGTGACGGTCATAATTCGAACGTTGCCAGTAGAGTTTTTGATGACCCAGAAGCCAAGGGCAACGTGAATAAATGCTCGATTATCGCTGTATCCAGCAGCCGTCAGTCTGTGCTTTATTGGAGCAAATTCAGCTGGGCAATGACAGCTGTTCCCGCAATAAAAGTGCCACATTTTGTGCTCGGCGATCTTGAAGGAAGAGATGGCCGTGATGCCGTTTACCTCTAACTATCAATGATTAATTTCTACTGCTATTAAGTGATAATACCGCCCTTAAACCCTGGCTGACGCAGGTGTCTGTTTTTCAGTCGCCTCAACCCTTCACGCCACCTCTGCGCACGCATTTCCTTTGACTGATTAACCGTGAGCCCAACCCTCCAGCTGTGACACTTTGAGACTAAATTAGAAAAACTTATGCGCGAGTGCCTGTGTTCTAATCGACCGACACCCCATGTTGCACTAAGTCAATGTACGCCGAAACCTGGGGTGCACTTGACGCCGGTGTGTCATTCTCAGCTCTGCACTCGGCACGCTCATTATTTTGGATTTCTCAATAAAAATTGGCCTCATATTTCTGTGGCCGTCAATTTGAACAAATTTATCGTCGTCGGCCGCGCCCGATAGGCATCGATCGGCCGAGCGTTTATTATGATCTTTAATAAATATCCAAGCGACGTTCACCTGTAAATGCTGCGCCTCTCTGGATGTACAGTACTCCTCCCACCCACCCATGGCACAGATAGATGGTAGCGAATAAATTGGCAAGCGCAGCTCTGCTCAATTACCGGCAGTGCACAGCCGGCGCCGGCTCTTGATTAATTGGCGCTAAATCTCGGTCTTGAGTGCCGTAATTGGTTGGAGACCCAGCTCTCCTTATCCCACTTTTTGCCTCCAATAGTCTGTCTGGCTACCGATACCGAGTACAATATTGATTAGCTTTGCAAACCGACCTACCGAAGCTCAAGTAGGTCCGGACCGAAACCTGGGAGGATGCTCGAACCGGCGTGTCTGGGCTTTGATTTGATACTTGAGGGTTTGTTTGGTTTTGTAGAGCTGCCGATCAGCTTGAATAAGGAGAAGTGCCAGGCTAACTATTAAGCCGCAAAGAGCATGCTTGCAATCAAATAGATTGATTGGAGGCTGTCTGTCTCAGGACGTTAAATGCGAGGCGCGCGCATCTTTCAATAAACGCCACAAGCCTAAGCACTGCCCTCATTCACCTTTTGTTGCAGCTACCAACTGCTCGCTCCTCTCAATCTCCGTCGCACCTTCGCCACTCAACTATGGTCTCGGTCAACTCGAGCGCCAACGCTTCCTCCGACCAGTTGGAGCCTTGGAACCTGGTCGAGACCGTGCTCATTGTCAGCGTGCTGCTACTGCTCATTCTCTGCATGCTAATCGGCAACCTGTTCGTTATTTTGGCCATTCTGCTCGAGCGGGAACTGAAGCGTCCGCAGAACTATCTCATACTGTCGCTGGCAGTGGCCGATCTCATGGTCGGCGTCATTGTCAGTCCCATCGCTACCGTATACGGCGTGCAGCGTCAGTGGCGAATGGGCGCCGTTCTGTGCGATTTCTACATCAGCATGGACGTTCTGGCCTGCAGCTCCTCCATCCTGCATCTGGTGGCCATCGCCCTCGACCGCTACTGGTCCATCACCGACATACAGTACATGCACCGTCGCACCCCTACGCGCATCGCTGTCATGTTGGCCGTGGTCTGGGGCTTCTCTGCACTGGTCTCGGTGGCGCCGATATTTGGCTGGAAGGACCAGAACTTCACCTACCGCATCCAGGAGGCCAAGGTGTGCGTTATATCGCAGGAGTTCAGCTACCAAGTCTTTGCCACCGCAACCGCCTTCTATATTCCGCTGCTCTGTATCATCGGAATTTACTGGAAGATCTTCAAAGCAGCCAAAAGCCGGTTCCGACGCGAGCGCGAGCGCAAGTCGTCTGCAGGCAAGTCGCGCAGCAGTCACAGTTGCATCACCACCAACCACCCGACCACCAAGACCACGTCTCTGGCGGCGCCGTCGCCTGCTTCCCAGCACCTGCTGGCGCCCAACAGAACCATCGAGGAACTGCAAGCAGCCGACGAGGCCTTGTCGGGCTACTCAACCGACACGGTCGAAGAACTGGCCCAGTGCAACGGCACGCCGAAGCTGGACGTGGAGGGCGGTGCCTCTCTCAACAGCGAAATGCCAAAGTACAAGGTGCTGCCGCGGATCCGGCGTCGCACGCGCGAGTCGGCCGAGTCGAAGCGGGAGCGGAAAGCCTGGCGAACTCTGGCCATAATAACCGGCACGTTCGTGGCTTGTTGGCTACCGTTCTTCGTGTTGGCCTTGATCAGACCGGTGTGCGAGTGTCAGATCGACCCGATCCTGGACTGGGCCATTACGTGGCTGGGCTACGTGAATTCGGCCGTCAACCCGGTCATCTATACCATATTCTCGCCCGATTTCCGAGTGGCCTTTCAGCGGCTGCTCAAACGGCTCTGCTTCTGGCAATGACACGGAACTTGTGTTGTTCCATCAATATTGACCTTATTGCGGCTTCCCCGGTGAAGGACGACGTCAGTTGGCGGGCCAGCCCAGTCTGTCTGGCAGTGCTGTTGTACTTACATAGAACTATTGTTTACCTACGTCTGCTACACTGCTCAATGCCATTAGATAATTATCGGTAATCAAGCTAAATTCCGCTCAACGTCATCGAGGTCGGTTCGTTAGAGCGGCTTGTGTCTGAGGCAGCGCACCAATTATTACGTGCATCATCGAGTTTACATCGAACGTCGTCGGTGCCCAATCATCGCACACAGCCCGGGCAGACGGTGAGGGAAAGTTGAGCCGAGGGCGGTATATCATGCACAGGAAAGACGAAGCTCGCACGCGTAAAAGCAATTTGCCCAAGCCGCTATTAGAGCCCTCGTTTGGTTCTGCCGCTCTCACCGCAAAACGTTTGAACTTGATTTAGCTGCGGTCAGCGCACGCACCCCAAAGCCCCTCCCTCTACGTCACACTCGCAGACCCTGCGACAACGACAGAGTCGGTCCCGTCTTGCGAACTGCAGTCTAGAAGACTCATAAATACGACCGCTGTGCGATGTGATCGATTACGTCTGGCCAAGGTCTTTAAGCACATACAAACAATAAACAAGACAAAATGGCATCAGATACAAACCATATGGGGTCGGAACTGATTTCATAGAGCATGCAGAAGAAATGACTAAGTCGGAAATACAAGACATTCGGATAGCTGATGAAACAAAATGCAAGAAGTGCATTAGATCCCGGGCAAAAATGCAATATTCGCATCGATCAAAAAGATAATTTTGTCTACTTTTTCATTTACGAAGCCAACGTTAATTGCACATAGTAACTAACTAAGCAAAACCCTGCACTGCGCTGAGCGGCAAGCAAATTCTGTATGGCTCGAAGGTAATCAAAATAACCACACTAAAGGAATATCACCACAAAGGACATAACGGGCTCGGTTGACACTTGGCTCGAAAAACACAGTCCCCA
>JASANB010007221.1:0-31671 GCA_030248155.1 Sabatieria punctata
GCAGATACCTTCAAACTGCAAGGATGTCAAAGAATTATGCGATCATTACTGTTTGTTTGAATGTTAGCTTTTCTGTTTTGTGTGTGTCTAACCACTGCTCTGCTACCTCCAATACAGCTCAATTGCAATTCTGTTAGGATCTTAGTATTTCCTGTTGACGTTGTAACAGAATAAAATCTCCGTTTACTCTGCCATCCAGTGGTAATGTTGCAGAGAGCATGCGTACACTGAACTGATGAGACATACTTATACAAAGGCTAGCTGAGTTCAGTTTTCTACGAAAACAACAGTGAACAGCAAAATCAAAGACAAGAAATCATTTTCTGCTGCGGTAAGCAGCATAAATTTTTGCGCCCAGGTAGGCGCGAATATGTTGCAGCGCATGGTCGCTCAACTGACTACGTTCGAGCCGAGCCGCCGAGTGGAGTAGTGTTGGTGTTATTTATTCTTGGCTGCAGCTTATTATCTAGAAAATATACCTGATCCACCGCATTATCAGTCATATCCTACCTTTAAAGCGCCGAAAAAAGTTTATTTCTGGCTTAAAAATTAGTATTGCTGTACTTGCGTAGAACCTGTTATGTTACATATTTTCTTTGCAGTTGCATCTCTAGGCCTAGGTGTAAAATGGTTGTGTTCAGGAGTTTGGTGTGAGCCATGGTAAAGCAGACAGCAGTAAAGGAACAACCGGTGGCTGGTTCTGGTTCGTCTTCTGCCCTGCTTCCACCGGAAGCGCTCGTCTCCGATTCGTCTTTGCTGTCTTTGGAGCGCGACTTCAACTGCGATACCGATCTCTACATGGATGCTGATGCACAGACCGATGAAAGATTGGTATTGGTAGTGTTGTTAGGCTCTTTTTGTTTTAAAAAAAGGCTTTTTTTGAAGGCCCATTTCGAAAATTTTTTATTTTATTCACAGTATGGAAATTTTGGAGGAAAATCGCTGAATTTAGCCTCAGATATACATTAGAAGTGCAGTTCTATCAATTTCTTGTTTATTCTAAGCATAAAAATAGGTTTTGAAGGGCAGCAGCCACTCTGTGAGCAATGCTGCAGGTAGAATATCGACTCTCAGGCTGTAACACTATGTTTGAACCAAAGTATCAGCTTTTGTATTTAAAGTTGCTTCTGATGCATCCTTGCATCTCCTACAAGCTATATTTCGTGCTAGGAAAAAATTTTGAAAAAAAATAGTTCGAAATGAAAAATTTTCATAAAAAAAGCTTTTTTCTGGCTTTCAAAAAAATTTTTTTTACAACTCTAGGTATTGGTTCATACATTAACGGCAGGTCATCTGTGCAACGCGGCGTTAGGGCTTGAGGAGTGGGGAGTATGGGTTGCCTGCCATTCAGCGTGTTCCCAGTTATGAGAAATCACGCGTGGGAGTGTAGAACTAGTGGTTTGAAATGACAGACTTGACTTAAGTTTTGAGAGTAAAAGTCATGACGTTGTGTTAAAATTTCAGCCAAATTGAATGGCCAACACAAAAGTTTTCTAGAATTTTTTAGAATTTCAGTCACTAAATTCGCCTGTAAAACAGCTCCGAATTTGCGATCGATTTTTAGCCGAAACTTGCGATTTTTCAGTGCCCAACCCCTCCCTACAATTTGGGCTCAGACCCCCAGGCCGGCGGCAGACTCCCCAACCCCCTCCCGCTTCGGCGGATGACCTGTTGCAAGTATGGTGCGTATTGCGTTAAAATTTCAGCGAAATTGATTGACTAAGACGAAAGTTACTGTAGATCGTCAAACAGATATGCTTAAATTTAAAGGTTCTAGTGCAGCACAGAATTTTGTTATTGTCTGAATAAGCAAAGAAATACTTCAGCTAGATCGATCCCGCACCATTGCATTGGCTTGGCCTGTTGCACAGAAATTTATGTGAAAAAATAGGTGTAATGTCTTTTTAAGATGTCCTCCCTGCTGGGTGATTTATGGACTTCGCCAAACGAACTGCTCAAATTGGACCCCTGGTCACAGTTAGACGGTCTACTTAACGATTGTTGTAAGTCACTTCATGCATGATTACCGTTAATGGTTCGGCCTTGCTCGGCGCAAAGGTCGCGTTCTGCAGAAAATTCAAGTTCGTTTTTTATTGCAGCACCCAGCACCAGCGATGACTCGTCGTCGCCCCAACATTCGCCCAGCTCGTGTGGCAACTCCAGCAGCGACTCCGGAAGTCACACACCCACTGAAGTGCGACGGTTTTCTGTTAATCTAGCATTTTGTCCTAGCCTGTTGGGCTTGGTTGACCTTGAAGTGCACGTTTTTCAATTCTTCTGCACAGCGCTGGTCGACCTTGGGTGTTCTATTCTCATAAAATACAAATCTAAGCAGTTTCCGATTTTTTTGTACTAGACTTAAACTCAGGCCAGACCCCCGAGGCCATTTTTCCCCTCCGGTTTTTCTGATTTTCTCAGCAAATCTTTAGAATTTTTATAATTTCAGATATTAAAGTTGCTAAAATCGCTTTCAAAACAACATTTCCAGCTGTATTTGCGATTTTTGTGAGTTTTCAGTCCCCACCCCCCTCCCGCAATCGGCGGATGGCTTGTACATTTACGCTTTACACTTCATTATTTGGTGCAAGACCGCAAGTTTTCTTTTGGCTACATATGCCGGACCAGGTGGTTTACTCTATCGTCTCTATCGTCGGCCCCGCCCCGCTAAGGACAACCAGTGACGTATCCAGGGGTGTAGGGTGGGTACACCCCTTTGCCGTGGAGGTAGGAGCAGAAAGTCTGTCAAAAATAAGAAAAACTAATGAATTATGTGCAAAAACTGGCGATATTATGCTGAGCCGAAAATTTCAAAACTTAAAACAAGCGTCGAAATTTTTAAAGTAACTGACCATCGAGAAATGAGTGACCGTGCAAGAAGAGTCTCAGTAGTGTTGTTAGGCTTTTAAAAACTATTCTAAGCCTAAAAATTGGTTTTGAAGGACAGCAGCCGCTCTGAGCAATAGTGCAGGTGGAATATCGACTCTCAGGCCAGACAGGGGCAAAAGGGGCTGAGGGGAGTTGACCCTCTCAGGCTCTGACCTACGCGTCATCAGGCCGCCGTTAGCCCCTTCAGCCCCCCTCAGGATTTGAAAATTTACCGTCTCGTCAGCCGAAATGCTAGCCCATGTCTGTCTCGGGTTGTAGCAGTATATTTGAACCAAAGTGTCAGCTTTTGTATTTAAAGTTGCTTCTGATGCATCCCTACAAGCTAAATTTTATGCATAGAAAAAATTTCGAACTAAAACATTTTCATAAAAAAGGTTTTTGTGACCTTGAAAAAATTTTTCTTACAACTCCAACTATCAGCCAGGCTATTTTCAGTCGGCAACATTTAACGAGTTTTCTGTGATCACCGCCGACTCTGGTCAGAGCCAAGCAAACGCGCAGGTGCTGCCGTTGGAAGATATAAAGCGGTCGCCTTCGGCATTGCCCTACATCCAACCCACCTCTGCGCAGCCGCTGCCCCCACAAGTGGTCTTGGTGGTACCTGGCAACACGGTGCCGGTCATATCGGCGCACTCCAGTTGCAATGTAAGTGGCAGGTTGGGCTGCTTCTTACTGCCATCAGTTGCTTTCAGACGTCGGTTTCGTCTGTGATCTCGTCCAGTGCCACCATTTTGGCCGCTCACCAGTCGTACGCGCAGATCAGGCCCAAGGCCGAGCCTCTCGACCCTGTTGGTATGCTAAATCCGCCTTCACTGTCGTCACTCTTACTTGGAACGGAGAGATCTAGAGGGAGGGAGGGCTTTGCTGAAGTTGGCCTACAAAGGACAAAGTTCCTCCCCCTGCGGGCGAGGGGTGGGTAAGCCCCGCCTATATACAGTGTTGGACATGAAAACGACTATGCCCCATAATGTCTAATGCCCATATATAGTTCAAATGGCCGCCGCTGTTCTGTTAATTTTCAAACGAATAATTTTTTGGCACGATTATTAATATTTGTCCACCGCTTGTTTTGGCCAAGTCCTTGCCTGCTAGCCTTCTGTAGACTGGTAGGTAGGGTTCGTCAGTGGCGTATCCAGGATTTTGCAAACGGGGTGTAAAAGTTTGAAAGTGCCATAAACAGTTTTTTGAAAATGCCAAAAATAAATATTGGTTAAGCTGCATGTTCAAATTTATCGTCTGAAGATTCGGGCCAGTTAGTTTGTGAAGATCATAACTCCAGGGTACAGAAGGCTAGCAGGCTAAGACTTTGTCAAAACAAACTGTAAACAAAGAATAATAATCTTGCCAAAAATATTTTTGTTCGATTCAAAGTTGACCGAATGCCGGCCGTTTGAAATTGTTCGGAGAACTTGAAAAACGCCATACGGTTTTTTTTATGCCCAACCAACACTGTATGTTTGCCCTAACTTTGAAGGGTGTGGGCATGTGGACGGGAAAATGGGTTTAGGGTAGTCAAAATCTGAAAATTTTGGGGGTCGCGGCTAGCGATCGACCGGAATTCCGGTTCCGGCCGGAACTGGCGGTTCCGGTTCCGGTCCGGTTCCGGTGAAAAAGGGTACCGGAACCGGAACTTTTTTATTCACTATTTTTGATGGATATTCAGTTACATCAAGTATTATTGCGTCTGTTTAATAAAGTGCGCAGCTCAGTGGGGGCAGTAGAATTTGCATGAATGGGGAGAAATTATGCAGTTTTCCATGTTATGCATCATTAGAAGTGCCTCTAAAGACAATTTTCGGTGAAATTATGCAGGTACAGGCAGTGTTTAAAGCTGTATTGTCGTTTTCGAACAGGTTTCTCAACTGACTTAAGGTGCAAAAGTGGAAAATTTGTTGTAAGTATCTGTACTAGCATGCTGGACCCATTTAAGACGATTTTCAAAAAAAAGCAAAAATTTTTGGCCTTCAAAAAATCTTTCTTAACAACTGTGCCTTTAAGGCAGCTAAAAACATCTCCGAAGGTGACAGATCAAAGCTGAAACCTGAAAATGTTGAAAAGCTTCTCTTTCTGAAGTACAATTTGCGTGCTCTTGACTAGTGTTATTGAAAAGTCTGTATTCTGTTGCTGATTTGAACTTCTGCTGATGTTTATAACAGGAATTTGTACACGACGTGCCTATAAATACGTTTCTATAAATTTTGGACCGAATATTGAAAAAGTTCCGGTTCCGGTTCCGGCCGGAACTTGGTGGTTCCGGTTCCGGTTCCGGCGAAAATTTTGGTTCCGGTCGATCGCTAGTCGCGGCCATTTTGGTGGGTAGGTTGGTTTTGGGGGTTGAGCCCAATCTGGGGGTGAGCAAACCCCAGGACTCTCCCCGCGGCCCATGTATGGGTATGGGCGGCTGAAGGGGTAGTTACGTCGGTCTCCCAAAAAGGTCACTAGAATTTCATGGGGAGTCGGGTGGGTAGCCCCTACCGGCGAGGTGGTTATAGTCGGCCGAGACGGGTTGGCCGGCTAGGGGGTAACCTATGTAACCCCTGGACCATGTATGCGTAGTAAACCTGAACATATTACAGTATATTAAGCAGTATGTGTCATGTGTAACAGGTCACCCGTCGATGGGGAGGGTGGTTGGGTGGTCCGGCGCCGGCCCAAAATTCCAGGGGTTAAAACCGTCAGAAATAGCAATTTTGGCTCAAAAATCGTCACGAATCGACAAAGTTGGCCTCAGATACAGCTAAGAAGTGCTGTTTTGCAATTTCGGAGTCGGAAATTCCAAAAAAAATTGTAAAAGTTTGCTGACAAAAATTACTTGCCAGAAAATCGGAAGCGTGGGTTAGGAAAAGAAAGAAAATAGGGCCGCGATCGGGGGTCTAGCCTAAGTCTGGTGATGGGGAGAGCTCGGACCCCAGCCGATGTTGACAGTAATAAAGCGATGCATGCATAAGCAACTGAGACTACCAGTCAGTTTAGGTGGCACAGCTGTTTATGAGTCGGCAGCTTCTGTTAAACCGCCATTTCGGCCGCTGGTGCCGGTTGCGAGCGAGCAACGTCAGCAACATGGAAATGTCAGTTAGCCGTTAAAATTTAGTGACGGTGCTTGACTAACCAGACCGTTTTTAGTCGTTCTTCGTTAAACGCGAGGAGCGCAAGATTCGCAACAGGGAAGCGGCGCAGCAGTCGCGACTGCGCAGAAAAGAGGTCAGTTAGTACTGGAGGACAACTGGTATTATTGGGTCTTTTCCCGGTATTGGGGTTTTTGCCCGCCAATACCCAACACTAATTGGGACCGGTAAAAATGTAAAAATTGAAAAGTCAATGTTGACCTGAAAAAATTGGAAAATGATCGATGATTAGATTAGGTAATCTAATAACCTCTCAAAGGATTTGAGTTTATGAAATCTCTCAAAGATTTTGAGTTTATGGAATTTCTCAAAGATTTTCAGTTTATGGAATCTCTCAAAGATTTTCATGTTATGGAATCTCTCAAATATTTTCAGTTTATGGAATCTCTCAAAGATCAGCTGGACCGGTTCGCAATGGATAACGAGCGTTTGAAGCGAGAGAACAGTCAGCTTCGGGAGCGAGTGGCCAGTCTGGAGAGCGAAGTAGCTTTTCCGTTTGCTTTCCTTTTTTCGGTTTCTTATTCTTTTGCTTTCAGAACGAATCGCTGAGACAGCAGTTCAACTTTCTGTCCTTTCCGCGCTCCAAAGTAGCCAAAACCAGTGGCGTCTGCGTGATGGTTGTCTTGTTGTTGTTTGCTTTTAATACTGGAGGATCGTTTTTCAGGTTTGTTCTCAAATTGAAGCTTTCTCAGACGAACGAATGTCTAAGTCTAAGTCATATTTTTAGTCAAGGCTACATTCTAATCACATTGAGTTGTTTATATGGAAACAACACTGCCCTCACATTGTAAAACAATTGTGCCAATTTGCACTTGCAGAGCGAAAAGCCTACTCAGTCCAGCGAATAGTGAAGGACTGAATCTGTCGCACCAAGCAGAATTTAAGCAAAAAATGACAAATACTGTAAAAATTCCCAAACAATTACAAAAATTTACGTAGCTGATTACTAATTTATCAAAATAAAGATTTTTTTGAGATGTTCCAACCAACACCGTTTGAGAATGCTTTTTGTAAAAAAATGTTCATAAATTATATTTGAACACAAGGCCATTGTTGGCGTCGAAAACTGTAAACGATTTAAACGAACAAGCAAGGGTTCCGATCATACATGTAACAGCTCCGGGCCGACCTGGGGGGAGGGGGGTTTTTTCCTCAGGTGGGGGGTCAAGGGGGGGTTTCGTCCAGCTGGGGGTCCCAAATTTCGAAAAGCTCCAAAACGCCTAGAAATGCGTTTTTAGCACGTTTTTTTCAGTAAGGACGCTAAAAATCGCTATTTTAAGCTGCCAAACAGCGTTTTAAAGCTAAAAACAAGCAAAAAAATGACAAAAAGAGCTTCCAAAAACACCGATTTTTCTTAAATATCAGCAGTGGAAACGCCAAATTCGGTTTCCAAAGGCTTTTCAAGTGAATTTTAGGCCAAAAATTAGTGATTTCTGACCCAGTTTGTTAATACTGGAGTCACTACTAGTACTTGTATTTTTTGGTCCGGAGGTCCCTTAACCTGTCTCGGGGGGTGAGGGGGGTTGGTCTTTCCAGCAGGGGGTAACCCCCCAAACCCCCCTAGTACATGTATGGTTCCGATAGATTTGCTTGGTATAGCTGTTCAAGCGATTAGATGAAGAGATTTCAGTCGCTTTACGCCCACCCAGCTGAGCCGTCCGTCGTCAGTCGGTTACGAGATGAGCGAATTTCACAGTCGATCTCTGCTGTCTATCGGCGACTCTTCAAAGGTGGCCTGGAAAGATGCCGAGAGGGTGGATCTGGACGAGGAACCGGTTCAGAGGGTCAAACGCTCTGCCCCTGCCAATGCCACTACTGACTGCAGACAAGTCTACGTTAATCAGACAGAATCTTTGAGGTACTCATTCTCTCCTAACCAGCATTGGTTTTAAGCTGAGGTCAGCTTCAGGCTTAGGGGTTACCCCTAGCTAGAAAGGCCAGACACCCTCAGCCCTGAGACAGTTTTAGGACCCCTCCTCCGAAATGGCTTAGAATAGAAATGAGCCTGTTTTTCTGTAGGATAAACGATGTGTTGAGTAACTGGGTGGAGCGACATCATAAAATCCGTTCCGGCCAATCAGCTACCAGCCACGATCTGCTGATGAAAACGCAGCAACAGTTGCTGAAGCGCAAAGCGCGTCCTCAGACTGCTGACAAGTTGTCGCGATACAAGATTAGAAAGGCGCAGCAGCATCAGCAGCAGCAGCAAAAGAAAAACTCTGACGACTTCTTGTCTGCCTTCCGCGATGCCAAAATTCTGATGGGACCGAAACTGTCCAGGTTAGTAGTAGTTGGACGGTGTTTATTTTGGCTTCTATTTTGATTTGTGTCTTGGTGCAGCTATATGAAAAGCGATGGCAGTGGCGGCGGCTTCGACTTGCAGCCGTATGCCTCACCGGAAGTGCGATATCAGAAGTTTATGGAGGCACTGCAGCGACAGGACGACACCTTCTACATAGTTTCTTTCAAGGTAACGCACTCCACCCTCTATGTCTGTAGTAAGTTATCTAACACGGCATACATGTAACTAACAGGTCATCCGCAGAAGGGGGAGGGGGTTGGTGGCTCTGCGCCGGCCTGGGGTCTGAGCACAAATTTTTGGAGGGGGTTGGGCACTAGAAAACGCTCAAAAATCGAAAAAATCGCACTTTTTTGGCTAAAAGTCGTCAAACATCGCTAATTTGGGCTGAAATACAGCTAAAAAAGTGCTGTTTTGCAGGCGATTTGGCAATTTTTGTGTCTGAAATTATAAAAAATCGCAAAAATTTAGTCAAGAAATTGCTTGCCGGAAAAATCGGAGGGGTTGGAAAAACCGGCTCAGGGGATCCCCATCCGGGGCGTCTGGCCTAAGTCGCGTGGGGGCATACATGTACTAGGGGGGTTTGGGGGGCTTACCCCCCTGCTGGAAAGGCCAAACCCCCCCTCACCCCCCCCCCCCCGAGACAGGTTAAGGGACCCCTCCCCCCGACCAAAAAATACAAGTGGTGGTAGTGGCTCCAGTATTAACAAACTGGGTCAGAATTCACTAATTTTTAGCCTAAAATTCACTTGAAAGGCCTTTGGAATCCGAATTTGGCGTTTCCACTGCTGATATTTAAGAAAAATCGGTGTTTTTGGAAGCTCTTTTTGTCATTTTTTGCTTGTTTTTAGCTTTAAAACGCTATTTGGCAGCTTAAAATAGCGATTTTTAGCATCCTTACTGAAAAAAACGTGCTAAAAACGCATTTCTAGGCGTTTTGGAGCTTTTTGAAATTTGGGACCCCCACCTGGGCGAAACCCCCCTCGACCCCCCACCTGAGGAAACCCCCCCCTACCCCCCTCCCCCCAGGTCGGCCCGGAGCTGTTACATGTATGCGTGGGGGGCAGACCCCTTGTTACATGTATGTAACACGGGCTGCGTGAGAGGTTGGTTGAGGTTTGGTTACTCCTCACCTGCCGATGTTTGGCTCTCACAAATCTTGGACTAGGATAGTTTCAGGACTGCTTAGGAAAGATAGGATAGTTTCAGGATTGTTTAGGAAAAGATAGGATAGTTTCAGGATTGTTTAGGAAAAGATAGGATAGTTTCAGGATTGCTTGGGAAAAGCTAGGATAGTTTCAGGACTGCTTAGAAAAGATAGGATAGTTTCAGGATTGTTTAGGAAAAGATAGGATAGTTTCAGGATTGTTTAGGAAAAGATAGGATAGTTTCAGGATTGCTTGGGAAAAGCTAGGATAGTTTCAGGACTGCTTAGAAAAGATAGTATAGTTTCAGGATTGCTTAGGAAAATATAGGATAGTTTCCAGGATTACTTAGGAAAAGATAGGATAGTTTCAGGATTGCTTAGGAAAGATAGGATAGTTTGCAGGATTGTTTAGGAAAAGATAGGATAGTTTCAGGACTGCTTAGAAAAGATAGGATAGTTTGCAGGATTGTTTAGGAAAAGATACGATAGTTTCAGGATTGCTTAGGAAAAGATAGGATAGTTTCAGGACTGCTTAGAAAAGATAGGATAGTTTCAGGATTGCTTAGGAAAAGATAGGATAGTTTGCAGGATTACTTAGGAAAAGATAGGATAGTTTCAGGATTGCTTAGGAAAAGATAGGTTAGTTTGCAGGATTGTTTAGGAAAAGATAGGATAGTTTCAGGACTGCTTAGAAAAGATAGGATAGTTTGCAGGATTGTTTAGGAAAAGATACGATAGTTTCAGGATTGCTTAGGAAAAGATAGGATAGTTTCAGGACTGCTTAGAAAAGATAGGATAGTTTCAGGATTGCTTAGGAAAAGATAGGATAGTTTGCAGGATTACTTAGGAAAAGATAGGATAGTTTCAGGATTGCTTAGGAAAAGATAGGTTAGTTTGCAGGATTGTTTAGGAAAAGATAGGATAGTTTCAGGACTGCTTAGAAAAGATAGGATAGTTTGCAGGATTGTTTAGGAAAAGATACGATAGTTTCAGGATTGCTTAGGAAAAGATAGGATAGTTTCAGGACTGCTTAGAAAAGATAGGATAGTTTCAGGATTGCTTAGGAAAAGATAGGATAGTTTGCAGGATTACTTAGGAAAAGATAGGATAGTTTCAGGATTGCTTAGGAAAAGATAGGTTAGTTTGCAGGATTGTTTAGGAAAAGATAGGATAGTTTCAGGCATACATGCGCCGGAAAAATCCGGAGGGGGGTAGGGGGGTTGAGACCTCGGGGGGGGGGGGTCCCCCGAAAAAAGGCCAAAAAACGCCTATTTTGCCTTAAATAAGCGAAAATTCGGGTGGGGGAGGGGGGTATGGCCGACCGAGGGGAGGGGTATACCCCCCTTACCCCCCGGCCCATGTATGGTTTCAGGACTGCTTAGAAAAGATAGGATAGTTTCAGGATTGCTTAGGAAAAGATAGGATAGTTTCCAGGATTGCTTAGGAAAAGATAGTTTCAGTATTACTCAGGAAATAATAGGATAGTTTCACAAGATTACTTTGGAAGCGATAGGATGGTTTCAGGATTACCTAGGAAGCGATAGGGTGGTTTCAGGATTACCTAGGAAGGGATAGGATGGTTTCAGGATTACCTAAGAAGCGATAGGATGTTTTCAGGATTAGTCAGGAAATATAAGTTAGTTTTAGGATTACCTACTGCTGCCGGCGACAGTGCGTAACAGTACGGTGCGTCCGCGTCTGTCCTTGGTGGTTCCGTCACTTCCTCTTAACGGGTCGGCCAATGACCTTCGAGCTGGTCACGTGCCTATGATGCAAATCGAGTGCGAAGTAATCGCCACCCGATTGGTCCATCTGCCCAAGTATCTGCTTAGAGCTCCACCCATCGGAAACGGCACCATTGATTATTGATTGTTTGTTTTTGTTTTTCTCTAAAGACCTGTGTGCTGCGATCACACAAACGGTTTTTCTGTCTGCACCTGTGGATCTGTGTAATTAGGACCACACACGCTTGCGGTGAAAATGTGTCCGTAGTCCGGTCTATGATGGCGCCTTTCTCTATGGAAACATCTGACTGAAAAATTCTAAATCGGCTCATCCTGTTCTAATGTGGACCGTTTTGCCCGCTGTATGTGTATTTCTGTTGTATGCAAAGTGAAATAATGTATGTAGTGGTGCAATTTTAAATCAGGTGTTAGTGCAAGTCAAAAGTCACGGTAACTGTATGTTTATTTGTTGAGACGAAGTCATTCCGCTATGATCGTTGGGTTTCTGTGTCAAAACTATCTTGTTTCTGGGGATTTTCGTTTTTCTATTATGTTTGAGTGTCTTTGGGTATGCTTGTTTGTTTGTTTAGTTTGGTTTTATTTTGCTGTGCTGCATCGGTACTCCAGTCTATAGTTAACGGCATAAAATAATGACTGTAACTGTTGTTGGTTTTGTAAGATAGAAACGGTTTTGCCGACCAGCTGTATTCCTAAAGATCTTCTGTTTGTTGCCAGCTGTGAGAATTCAGTAGTTACTCCGTTTAGGGTATTCAGCTTTGCAATTGAAAATCGGCTGTTGAAAAGTCACCATGTCACTTTATAAATTAAAGTATTTTAGCTGAAAATTTCTTCTTTTATCTTGTTCTCAGTTACACTCGTTTAGACTGCATAAACTGGAGACAGTTCTGGATCAAGATGACATAGATTTAAGTAAACTTCGCAAATGTTGCAGTACAGGTAAGCTTGCACTGCCCGAGCTGGGATTGCCATATATACGTGTGGGCTATAAATTCAATGGGCTATAAAAGTACCTATCAGGCTCAAATACAACTAATTACATGCTACTGTAGCTAAGTACATTACAAGTTGGTAAAAAAGTTCCAGCAGCCCTGGTACATGTACCTTGTACATGTGCATTGTTTAAGTGTCTGTTTGTCAAAGGTATTGGTGTATTTATTGTTTTAGGTATTCCAGACAACGAAAGTCTCAGGCCTATTTGCTGGCGAGTAAGTGTCAAATAAATTAATATCTAATCACTGGTATAAGACGTAGTAGAAATAATCAATTTTGTAGCTTCTCTTGGACTATCTCCCTGACAAACGATCTGATTGGGACAGATTTCTCAAGAAACAGAGGTACCTATGGACGAATAGAATTTCTAATTTTGAACTTTTGACGCAATTTTTCAAAACCACTGACAGTTTAAAAGAAATTTTGGCAAACAATCATAACTGTGTTAATCCAGAATTTTAACATCTAAAGTATGTTTCAAAAATGCGCGAATTCTGTGTTTTTTGCGAATAACTCTTTATGTGGGCATCGGGCGTTTTTTGCCTCTTAATCAAAGTTATATTGGGGCTAATTTGAACTGTCTTAAAAACTTCTTTGTCTTAAGAGTTTTGAGGCCTTGGAACTCGCTTGATAATGAAACTGTAACTGCTAAGGATTTGAATTATTTTACAAAGCTTGTTAAACAGGCGGACGTAACAGAATTGTTACAATTTGTTGATTAGGGCTCAGTTCGCAAGGGCTATTCCTATTACACGCCTGCCGACCCTGTCCATTCGTGTATTCGGTGTACTTGGGGAGGCGAGTAAACGAGAAACGAGGCTCGAGCTCTGTACTACAGTATGTACTACCTGACCACATAAGTCACGGGGTGGGAAAACCCCGAAACCAACGCGGCCCATGTACTGTATGAGTGAAGTGCTAAACAACTATATGCTGTAATAGCAGAAAAAAAGAAATAAACTAATCTTGGATAAACCGGGATTACGGTATTAGGATCAATTTTTCAGGGTTCTTATGTGTCAGAACCGATGTAAAACTAAATTGGCACCCCTCTTGTGCATTTGAACCAAATCGGTTGAATTAGTTCCGAGTTATCTCAATCCCGCCCCCAGAAATCTAAAAATCGCCAAACTGGGCCATTTTTCGCATTTTTGGTCTATTTTGGTCTGTAACTTTGGAACAGTTGGACCTATGGTAAATATTAATACATTTTCCGAATCCTCACGGTCTGTAGATTCAGATTTACTGAAAAATAGCAGTCAAGCCCAGCTACAGAAAAGCATGATATTTTTCTGTTGCGCAAATTAGCGTTACAAGGGAACGTTGCGCAGATTAGGTTCCACCGTGGTAGAGAGCTCGAACCCCACTACAACTTTGGTTATGAGGTAGAAAATGTGCTCCAACGCACCCATAAGGAGTTATTGGAAAAACACGGAATTCACTCATTTTTGGAATACATTTCGAATGAAAGAGTATAGTATAGTATAGTGTTTTCAGAGAGCTTTACTCTAGTCTAGTTGAAGATCTGGTGATCGGGTCAGCAGAGAGCTGGGATAATCAACGACCAGATCATGTGTGTCTTGATGATTGCAGTGGTTAAAACATTCAGATCTACTGTACATTTCAGCCGCTCAACCCCAATCCCGACAGTACCTGGTCGACGTTCTTTGAAGACAACAAGGTTTTGATGCAGATCGACAAGGATGTCAGGTACACCGTGTACATATTGATTGGTCTACAATTTCTCGGCATGTCTTGTCAGTTCCTACTTTTTCTAATAACATTCACAATCTTTATGCAGACAGAAATCTGCTACAACACACAACAACAGCTTGCGTAACAATGCTCAACGCGTAGGCTTAGGCTTGGGTTTGGGCTTAGGCTTAGGTTCAGCCTTAGGCTTAGCTTAGGTTCAAGCTTACTTAAACATAGGCTTAGGTTCAGACTTTAGGCTTATGTTCCGTTTTAGGCCTAGGTGGGTTCAGGCTTAGGCTTACGCTTCGGCTTAGGTTCAGGCTTATCAATACTAATGCAACGAAGTCGAAAAGTCGGAACTGGACAGAAACCGGTATGGTGCCGGGTGATATCTGATGGACTTGCAGTGAAGCCATAGTATGTACATATATGGAACAGGTCCGGCGTGGGGAGGGGGTTTTCCGTCGGGTGGTTGGTCGAGGTGGAGGGGGCTTTCGCCCAGAGGGGGTCCAAAATTTCAAAAAGCTCCAAAACTGCCTGGAAATGCGTTTTTAGCACGATTTCTTTCAGTAAGGACGCTAAAAATCGCTATTTTAACCTGCCTTATAGCTTACAGCTACAGTGTAAAAACAAGCAAAAACGATAAAAAGGCTTCCAAAAACACTGATTTCTCTTAAACACCAGCACTGGAAACGCCAGATTCCGTTTCCAAAGGGTTTTCAAGCGAATTTTAAGCTAAAAATTTGATATTTCTGAGCCAGTTTGTTAGTACTGGAGCCGCTTCTAGTGCTTGCATTTTTGGGGGCGTCGGGCGTCCCTTAACTGTCTCGGTGGGTTAGCCTTTCTACATAGCTAGAGGGTAACCCCAAACCCCTGGTACACGTGTGTCCACGTATAAAACAGTTGTTAAAATCTTTAAGTTTACAAACTTTTAGTTTGTTAGCTACTGTAGGTGTGTGTAAGTGTGCAGCTGCTCCAGTAGAAGTGCATTGTAGACGGTTGTGTCCCGAGATATCGTTCTTCCAGCAAGCCACTGCTTTTCCCTGTAAGCAGGTCTTGCACAATCACACCTCACTTTCAAGACGCGTCGCCAGTTCTGTCCTAGACTCGCAGGTGCTTCTGACTGGGCGGACTGGTGCTGCCAATGTGAGTCTCTGTGTCTTTCTAATTCACCTCTGTAGTCCAGTTGTAAGCGCCAACACCAAACAAACAGCATGCGTAACCTACTCAACTGAAGCAGGAAAAGAATCTGTTCGGCCGTGTATGTGTACGGTCAGTGTTCGCCCAAAATGTTAAAAAAATTATCGGAACTAATCAGGGTAAAAACCGTCGTAGCCCCTGCGTTGGGCTACTCTGAGTGCCCATCACGCACACCCACATCCTGCCCTTCCTGCGCTACTAGCCTAAACACATGCTCGGTGTCAGTCTGAGCGGGTCTCAGTGGTAGCTGTCCCCGTTCCATACAATGTATGTCCCCCCAACACGTGTGGTTGCTTGCTACGTATAGTAGCTTTAGGTGCTTAGGCAGCTCCAGTCGGTTCCCATTTACCTACTCGCTCTCACCAGCTTTCGGTGGCCTGGGTTGGGCTTTGTGCCGACCACCAACTCTTTGCGGCAAGAAACGTGCCCCGCAGAGTGGATGAACGCACGACCACGCGCACAGTGGCTTTGCGGCCCAAACCACTACACCAACTGTGCCGGCAACGTTTTGTGTTGGAATGGAGTGTTGTAGAAACCGATTTTGCTACTGTTCTGTACTCTTTTTAAGCTGGTGTCAGCTACTCGTAAAGTGGCCAGCGAGCTGTACCAGCCGTTGGAGGGCGCAGAAGCTCACTGGGAAGTATTGGAACGGATTCTGTTTATCTATTCTAAACTCAACCCCGGCGTCAAATACGTGCAAGTACTCAGATTTTTATCCTTGGGATTGGTCCCAGATACGATGGTAGCCTACTAAAAATCGCTAAAATAGTTATTGAGCGCCAGACAAAAACTCAGGTTCGTTGGAATTAACTTGTACAGTGTAAATAAAAAATGTCCCATCGCATTTTTGACCTTCACTCAAATGTTTCGTTCTCAGTCAGTTCTTCATAGATTAGGCTCAAATTTTTAGAAAAAATTAACATGACAAGTGACAACTGGCTACAAATGATGCGATTTTGGTTTGAAAATTCTAACCGATGCTTGTTTTATGATACAAAAACTAAAAATCAGGATGGTCCACGGGAATTTTAATTTCACAGGTAATTCAAGGAGTATGGTTTTAAAACTTACAGGAATGATTGATTTTTTCATTCGGCATATCAGACTGAGCGAGCAAAGGCACTAAAGTTGGGGAATTTCAAAAAGTTGATCGAAACTATTATAGTTAAGAAATTGCTCCTCCTGGAATTAACGCACTGAATCAGTTGTTAATCAACACAGATTTTGGCAGGAAGTTCGAGAAATGAATGAACCTGATACTTAAACTTTGTTCCACATCATAGAAACCTTCCCCATGGGAAATAGAAAATCTTCAAAATCGCACATTTTACTGGTTTTACGAAGAAAAGTCAGATTTATTTAGCCATGTTTTTGAATTTGCCCCAATTTTAGTGCCCTATGTGCTACTGAGCTTCCCGCTCAGCACGTTATGCCCAATGGCAACACCAGTCATTGCTGTAAGTCTCAAAGCCCTACTCTTTGAGCTACCTGACTAAATTTAGAATTTTCATGGACCACCCTGATTCTCAGTTTTTCCTCATAAAACAGTACCAGTTAGAATTTTCGCATCAAACTTCCGTTATTTGTAGTCAGTGGTCATCTTAATTTTTGCTGAAACTTTGAGCCAAATCTATGAAGAACTGATATAGAACGAAACATTTGAGGGAATTTTAAAAAAGCGATGGGACATTTTTTATCTATTCTGTACAATATTGTAAAGGAATTTAAAAAATGACCTCACACAGTTATTGTTTGTTTTAACAGAAAAATTAAACTGCAGGTGTTTTCCGGTCTCTGGGCTTTGACCCTCCTTCCTA
Organism: Sabatieria punctata; assembly: GCA_030248155.1. NCBI lineage: Eukaryota > Metazoa > Nematoda > Chromadorea > Araeolaimida > Comesomatidae > Sabatieria > Sabatieria punctata. Next base: position 16,905 of record JASANB010007221.1, read on the forward strand.
GCCACTAGAGGCGAAGGCCCCTGTTTACTGTTGTGAGTGTGGTACGTAAGTGGCGGTTGCAGGGCATGAACGAGGTTCTGTGTCCAGTTTATTATGTGTTCGCTTCGGATAACAACAGCGACTGGCAGCAGTTTGCCGAGGCCGACGCCTTCTTCTGCTTCCAGAACATCATGTCAGAAGTGAAGGACTACTTCATCAAGACACTCGACGACTCCAGCTGTGGAATCGGTGATTCTTATTGTCCTTTTATTCTTTTGCCTTTAAAAATTGTTTAAACCTCTACATATGGTGCAGTTGTTGTTGTTGTAACTTTTGTCATTTCGGACTAGGAGTAGCCAACTGCTATAGAGCAGAAGCCTCTTAAACAACCCTCCCCTTTACTGTCGGTGTGTGCAAGACAGCTACTGTAAGGTTTGGTTCCCATTTATCTACTTGCCATTGTTGACTTTCGATGGCCATGGGTTGGGCTTTTCATCATACGGGGCTGCGAAATGGGCCCTCGGGTCTGATCGTAGCGTCGTCTGGTCGACCCCCCGTCACATCGAATCGAATCGAATGGGCTCTACTTCCCATCCTCTCGACAGGTTTCCAAACCACAAACAACCGCTGAGCCAAGTTAGCGACCGTATGATGGCCATCTCTGTTTTGTTAGGGTTTGCACTTTGTCGTTTGCACCAGTGGTTGAAAGCGATTGATGCAGAGTTGCACACGTTGTTGGAGGTGCAAAAGGTGCTTCCGGAGTTTTACGCATTCCGCTGGATTTCTCTTCTACTCTCTCAGGAATTTCTGCTTCCAGGTAGATATTTCAGCATTTGCCACCATTCAGTCTCTGCCTTGACAGCCTCATTAAAAAGTTGGGCCGGTGTGTTTAGAATTTCATTTAAATTTAGAAATTTAAAAAAAGATTGTGAATGAAAAATGAAATTTTTTCTTTTTACTGTCACCTCCCCAAATCTTCACCAAAGAGCCTGAAGCTTTTTCAGAATATCTCCAAAAGTACGGATAATTTAATTTAGACTGTTATTTAGCAGTTGAAGCCAATTTATCGAAATACTGTGATTATTTCTGCGAAAACATGCGTAATTTTTTCCGCAATTCTGGTTATTCCACGCACCTCTAGGAAAGATAACGAAAAATACCGAACCAACAGCCCTGAGATTGTTGTGACTGAAAATAATCGGTGTTTCAGATGTGATCCGTCTTTGGGACTCGTTATTCTCAGATGAACAACGATTTGAATTGCTCCACTATGTTTGCCTCGCTATGCTTATGTATGTACTTTACTCTATTTCTACCTTTTTAATACTGTCACTATCCGTTTGATTGGTCTAACGTCAGTCAACGATTTACACGTGTGCGCGGAATGTCGCATTTCGGCAAAAATGCAAAGCACAAATTGCCAGTCAAATATACAGGGTGGTCAAGTCAGTCACTTCAACCACTAGTTAAGCACTTCAGCATTTTCACTTTGATGGCATACATGTACGTGCAAGTGCATAACTAGTGGTTGAACTGTCGGACCTGACTAAAGTTTTGAGGGTAAAAATTCTGGGGCTGTGTGCATGTTCTATTAAAATTTGGCGAACACACAAGTTACTGCAAGAAGAAACCCCAAACAGATAAATGAATCACCATGCACGTTTCTAAAATTCAGCTTAAGGCCAAGTTGAGAAAATTGACGTCCGACCACGGAATGACCTATTCCTAACAATGAGCGGGCCACAAACTAATTTTCCGTGCCTCACGGAAAATGGTACACTTCCCTTGATTTGTGTACTGTACAGAATCTGCGAGCGGGAACGTACTGTACGGTTTATTATATGGTTTTAGACACGTACGAGACACTCTGTTGTCGGAAGACTTCAGCGCCAACCTGAAACTGCTTCAGAACTACCCGTCCACCTGCGATGTCAGTCAGTTGACTGTGACTGCTCGCCAGTTGAGAGAACAAATCAACACTCTGACCAGATCTGAGTCTAATCAGTCGTCGGCAAAGGGTACCAAACTTGGCGCCATCTGGAATTACATGAGACTGCCGGGAAAGTCTTAACTCTCTTATTACTCCTGCACACCACTTGTTTAAGCCTTACATTCACTCATGAACTAACTACTTTTTATTTTGTACCTTTACCTTGGTTATAGAATTGGTTTTATTATATTCTCCTTTTCCTAATACTGTGCTGTGTGTTTGTTTTAGCCTTTCATTATAGCTCTAATTTTGTATACTATACCTAGCGTGATCGATAATTCCAGCCTTCTCATTGGTTTCCTGAGATTTCACTTTGCGAGTTTTACAGGTGCCGTCTATTCTATTATTATTATGTATTAAATAAATACGTACAACACCTCAGTAACTGCCTGCAATTTCAAGCGGCATCCGTTGCACTATACAACGTGCGGTATTTTGTTTTGTGTTATTATAGCTAAAGTGAGAACTGGTGTTGAGTATTGCGGTGTTTTCCAGGTGTTGGGGTTTTTGTCCCCAATACTAATTGGTACAGTAGAGTGTGAACAATACCAACAGCTGTGAGACCCCAATCGTGTAAGCGCGCCTAAGCGTAACGCCCGTTGTAGTTTCATAGCTGGACCAAAAATTGCATTTCAGTGTTTCAGTGAACAGGTGCATTCCAGTGGTGTACCCAGAAGTTTTTTGCACTGGGATTAAAATTTTGAAGAGGCCTGGTTGGTCACCGCCCAACCAGGGCGAGCAAATTTTGAAAAAATAGCCTCTGAGAAAGCGTTTAAAAGCCATTCTGAATGTAAAATTAGCAGAAATATCTGTTTTAGTGCTCATCAATGCCTAGTTCAATCGCGTTTCTAATTTTCGACGAATTCTTTTCCTAACTCGGCTGGAAAGGGTGTACCACCCGCACAGCCTGCCTGGGTACGTACGTACTTGTACATTCTGCATCGTTAGAAATGGCACATTTTTCATTTGAGATAAGAACAGGGAAATTCATTTACTGCTGTACTACTTATAAAAGCGAGACACTATAAGAAATTCTACTAACATTTAGTTGATTAACGCAGAAACAGCTTCCTAAAACTATTCATCGATCAACCCTTTCCATTTTCTAGATTAATTTTTCAGGTCAACGTCGATTTTTTTCGATTTTGACAGATTCCAATTGGCATTGAGTATTGGGAGACAAAAGCTCCAATACCTCGAAAACAGCCCAATACCAGTTCGCACTCTACTGATTGACCTAAAAAAGTGACCTGAAATCTGAAATTATCGAAAAGTTGATGATAGATTATTAGGTTTAGAAGCCGGTTTCGCGCTAGTCAACTAAATGTAGTAGAATTGCTTACAGTGGCCGACTTTCTGAGCACTATACCAGTAATTTAATTTCTCTATTCTTTAAAATAAAAAGTGTGCTATTTCTAATTATAACAGAATGTACCAGTACTGTACCCAAGGATGTTGGGGTCGTACACGCCTTTCCGGTAGAGGTAGGATGAAAAAATCCGCCAAAATCAGAAAGACTGAAATAGATATGTACTAAATAGAACTGTTGATTTCTGCTACCGGAGTTTTCCACTTATAAGACCTGGTCTTATAACTGGAAAATGCCCACATTTAGGGTCACTTTTTGGCGCCCTTTTGAAGACCATGGTCTTATAACTGGAAAGTGTTATTTGCAAAAAAGGATTTTTGACCAACAGTTGAATTTGTTTTTCACCTAGATGGCTGTTCCAGACGTGCCTGACCAGTTTACGCTTGACTTGTAAAACTTTACTTGAAATTTCAAAAAGGAAAGTTGTGTTGAAGCATAGCAGGCATTGTATTGCGTTCAAAACAATAATAAGAATAATGTTTTATCTATGTATATTGTGCACTTCTGCTTTTGTTTTCTCACGATGGAATTGGACAGCTTTTGTCTACTTTAAAAACAGTTAATCATACATGTACTAGGGGGGGTGGGGGGGTTACCCCCCCCTGCTGGAAAGGCCAACCCCCCCTCCCCCCCCGAGACAGGTTAAGGGACCCCTCCCCCCGACCAAAAATACAAGTGGTGGTAGTGGCTCCAGTATTAACAAACTGGGTCAGAAATCACTAATTTTTAGCCTAAAATTCACTTGAAAAGCCTTTGGAAACCGAATTTGGCGTTTCCACTGCTGATATTTAAGAAAAATCGGTGTTTTTGGAAGCTCTTTTTGTCATTTTTTGCTTGTTTTTAGCTTTAAAACGCTATTTGGCAGCTTAAAATAGCGATTTTTAGCGTCCTTACTGAAAAAATCGTGCTAAAAACGCATTTCTAGGCGTTTTGGAGCCTTTTGAAATTTGGGACCCCCCACCTGGGCGAAACCCCCCTCGACCCCCCACCTGAGGAAACCCCCCCCTACCCCCCTCCCCCCACGTCGGCCCGGAGCTGTTACATGTATGCAGTTAATTGTGTGCTAAAATCGGTCAATTAAACTAAGACCATGGTCTTTAAACTGGAAAATGGGTATCTACGAACCAAGTTTTCTGACCACCTATTTGAAGACCATGGTCTTATAACTGGAAACAAAAACCTATTTAAAGACCATGGTCTTCTAACTATGGTTGGTCTTATAAGCGGAAATCTCCGGTAGTTTTACTCTCAGACCAAAGTGTATTGGATTTTACGGCTGCTGCCATATCACTTTGCTGATGATCGATAATCATAAAAGATTGAGTCGATAAGTGCTATACCCTTATAAACTCTTAATAAGATCTCAAAGGTCACTGGTGTCGTTTAGCATTGAAAAATTGGAAACCGTGACTTAAACGGTAGCTGCTCTATAATCTAAGTGAAATTGAGAAACTCTAAGTCAATGGCTTCAAATCGAGACTACATATACATACATGCACAGTACATAAAAACAATTAAAATTATGGCCATTTCTGTGATTTCTGCACGTTAAACATTGCGTAATAAAATAGCCAACACTCTCCCCGACCGTACCCCGTTACGTAATTCTTGTACACCCTAAACCTAAGCCGTAACCTAAGCGGCGGTCAAACTACATGTATGGCAGTAGAGTGGGCTGGTTTTGCCTGACTGAGTCAGAGAGTGACTCAGAGTTGGCGCCCACTGTTACCGTATCGTGGAAGTGCCGACGGAATGCAGGTTCGTTGCGAGACCGCATGCTCACCGACTCCAATCGCGAACGGGTCTCCCGTTCTCTCTGCATTCATTCATTTGTGAAAACTCTGAAAACGGAATTACAACGCTTCTTTTTCAAGAATTTCTTATTCTAGTATGTCTGATGATTACAGCGAACAGTAAGTTGCTTGCCAGTCTTTCCTTTTCTGCAGTTTTAGTCACGCTCAACCTGTTAAATCTCGAAATAATTCGGTTTTTAAACAAATTGAGAGAGAACTTTTTGCAATTCTATGATGGATGAATAATAATTGCGCAATAATAATAACAATGAGTATTTTGAAATAGGCTTGTATTTCAGATTTTATTTTTAATTTTATTATATTTTATTTCAAGTCTATAGCTATAGAATTAATGCACATTGATATGCAATTTAATTAATTACTTTCAGCGGCAATGTAAGCAACGGACCCACTTCCGGTGCTGCGCCCTCGGGGGCGCCGGAGGGCATTCCCCTTGACGGCGAAATCGAGGTAAGAACAACAGTAGAACAGAACAGGTTTTCTCTTTCGAACATCGTTAATATAGCTACAAACATTGAAGAAGACTACATCGTGCGTATTATAAATAAGTTTATTGTAGTCCCAGCCGCCAAAACCCGGGTCAGTTTTATAGCAGGTCATCCGCCGGAATGAAGGCCCAAATTTGGGCTTCTCAATTTGGAGCCCTTGTGGGTGAATGAGCAAATAATAACCGGTTACATGTGTCATTTATAAGCTTATGCTTACGTCCTCACAAAGCCATTGCCCTATTTATCCGTTTGATAGCCGGGTGATGTCGTAATACAGTCTGGCACTTAACGCCGTTTAAGGTACCGGTACCTAAGCTAGTGACACCATTGTACGAAATCTGAGCAGAGTGGTGCCCCATATGTGGTGCCACTAGCCTAGGTACCGATATTATGTATGATGTCGGTACCATAAACGGCGTTAAGTGCTAAACTGTAATAACGGTGTGACGTCAGAATACAATCATGTCTATGACATGTTTACAGGCTGTGCATAACGATCTAGAGTAGTTTGAAGAACCCCAAGACGATTTTTCTCGAATTAAAAAACAAACAAAAAAGCGATAAAAATGGGTTCCAAAACTGCTTCTTAACCATCCGCAGCGGAAACGCCAAATTTGGTTTCCTAACGCTTTTCAAACGAATTGTTACCTAAAGTAGTGATATCTGAGCCAGATTGTTAGTACCGGAGCCACTACTATTACTTGCACTTTTGGGTCGGGGAGGGGGTGGTCCCTAAACTTCTCTGGGAGAGTGAGGGTTGTTTGGCCTTTCTAGCTAGGGGGTAACCCCCTCTAGTACATGTATGCTCAGCCCCCTTTGCCTATGTCTGATTGGTACCTTAAAAGTTCGATTCATAATTAGCCCTGTTTTTGCCACAATCAACTAGAGTTTGTGCGAAAATTTCTTATAGTAGCTGGTTTTCTAAGCAGCACGTCAGTAATTGACTTCTTTCATCTTATAGAAAAAGTAAAAATGTAATTTATATTACCATTTCTCACGATGCAGAATATGCGCGTTCAACCAAATACCTTTTTGCCAGACGATTGGATCTATCAGGTTTTTGTGGTTGTTTGGGCGTTAGGTTTTCTGCTTTTACACTGTTTCCATTTTAACTGCATTTTAACCAAACTGACGTGGTGTTTTAGCAATTTATCGTCCAAAATTCCGCAGTTTAGCGATTTTTAGTGTTGAAATTTTCTCTGAAATCTCTGTCGCGGTTTATCTGTGATGATCTTATAGTATCGTTTTGGTCCCAAATTATGTAATCATCTTAAAGCTGTTTTTATTTTGCTTCTTCACCCCTAGAATTTGGGTTGAGACGCCCCCCGGCCCGCTACAGACCCCCCACCCTCCTACACATCGCGGATAACCTGTTACATGGGCTATATGGCCTGGCCTGGCCTGTCCTAAAACGACATTCAAACTTGCATTTGACACCACGGACTAAGTGTTTCTGATTCTGTCTGTCTAATTAAGTTCTTTCAGAGCAATTGGGACCAGATAGTGGAGAGTTTCGACGAAATGAACTTGCGCGAGGACTTACTGCGAGGAGTTTACGCTTACGGTTTCGAGAAGCCCTCCGCCATTCAGCAGCGCGCTATCGTGCCCTGCTGTCAGCGTAAGAACACCTCCTCTTTGTCAGAGCAGACATGGTTAAACGGAGGGCTGAGGTGTTTACCCCTCCCTTAGGAATTTTTAGGAAGAACTTTGTATAAAAGAAAATTAAGATGGAACTAGGATTAGAGTAGGTGTAAATGAGCTCAGAATAATAGCTTATTTTAACTATTTTAGCTAAAAATAAGCTTAAAAACCTTGATTTTAGTAAAAAAACTTTGGACCTGACTGATTCTCTGACTTTTTTGGCTTGCTATCCTCTCAACCCCCTATCAGTTGCCGCTACCCCACCCCTATTTGAAAATTTACCACCCTTCAACCAGCTAGCATTTCGATTGAGGGGTGATAAATTTTCATTCAAATCCTGAGGGGCTAGCGGCGACTGATGGGTGTTGAGGGGATGGTAAGCCAAGAAGTCCGTTTTTTTACTAAAATCAAGGTTGTTTTCGCTAAAGTAGTTAGTAGTTAAAATAAGTTATTAGTCTGAGCTCATTTGCACCTAATCTAGGCATACTTCCATAACAAAATGGGTCCTAAAATTCAGGAGGGGGTAGCGGGTATCAACCCCCCCTTTGCCCATGCCGAAATGCTAGCCAATGTCTGGTCGGATCGGAAGCAGCAAGAAAAGAAGGGGACCGTTTATTTTAGATCGAGACGTAATCGCCCAGGCACAGTCGGGTACAGGCAAGACGGCAACATTCGCCGTGGCCATTCTCCAACAGATCGACGTATCGATTCCCGATTGTCAGGCGCTGGTGCTGGCACCCACGCGCGAACTCGCACAACAGGTCGGCTCTTTGGCTGTTGCACTGGGCCTGGTTCAGCCAAACTCAACTGGCTCTTAAAGCAACTGCACCGATTAGAATTCGTGCAACTTTTCGGGAACGTCCGCTTTTAGTACAAAAGACTTTTGGAGTAGGTGGACCTAATTTAGTCAGGCATTTAACGCCGTTTATGGTACCGACACCATGTAAGGTACCGGCATATATTATATGGTACATTGCCGAGGTTAGTGGTACCATTTATACGGTACCCCCACGTTTGGATCCTGTCATGGTACCATGGTACCCCTACCTTCGCATTGGTACCGCTAAAGGTACCATATATGGTACCATTCTGTTCAGATTTCGTGCCAATATGGTACGGCCACCATATGGTACCACCACGGGCCCTGAACGTGGGGTGCCATGTACAGTGCCGGTACCGGAAACCATACATGTAACAGCTCCGGGCCGACCTGGGAGGTACGGGTGGCTCCTCAGGTGGGGGGTCGAGGGGGGTTTCGCCCAGGTGGGGGGTCCCAAATTTCAAAAAGCTCCAAAACGCCTAGAAATGCGTTTTTAGCACGTTTTTTTCAGTAAGGACGCTAAAAATCGCTATTTTAAGCTGCCAAATAGCGTTTTAGAGCTAAAAACAAGCAAAAAATGACAAAAAGAGCTTCCAAAAACACCGATTTCTCTTAAATATCAGCAGTGGAAACGCCAAATTCGGTTTTCCAAATGCTTTTCAAAGAAAATTTTAGGCTAAAAATTAGTGATTTCTGACCCAGTTTGTTAGTACTGGAGCCACTACCACCAGTGGTTTTTTGGGGTCGGGGGAGGGGTCCCTTACCCGGTCGCGGGGGGGTGAGGGGGGTTGGCCTTTCCAGCAGGGGGGTAACCCCCTAGTACATGTATGCCGTAAACGGCGTTAAGTGCCTGACTGTAATTTGGGTCTGAAAACAGACTTTTTGCCTTCTCTACTACGTTGACTTTTAAAAACGCCTGTTTCACGGAAAAATGTCTAAATTCAAAGGCTATCTCACGCACCTAACCATTTTGTACCAGGTCTTCATTATGTGCGAGTAATGCTCCTATCTTTCGCCTACGGTAGCACGCAAAAATGTGGATCTAATTTGGGTTATTTGAGCCCCTCGCGCGGGCGGCAATTTTCGTCAGAATAAAGCGATTTTCTTGCGGTGAAAAAGTGATAAAACGATCAATTTAACTCTTTCAACACAAACTTTTATTTATTGCCGTCAATTCAGGGTCCAGGGAGCGGGTCTAACAGTTCGAAAAGCTCCAAAACGCTCGGAAATGCGTTTTTTTTGCCGTTTTTAATGTAATAAATGTCGCTTTTTTAACCTACCAAACAGCGTTACCAAAGACCTTAAGCGAATTTTCAGCTAACAATTATTGATTTCCGAGCGATTTGTTAATACTTCTCTAACCAGTGTGTGCACAGATTATGACGAACAGATAGATTTGCGCAGTTCGCCTAAAGGGTTGACGAAGTCAACTAGTAGTAGAAAAGTTAAACACCAACCAGTCTCAAATTTCCTGTTTTTTCCGTGGCGTATCGAATTTTCGGCCGCAATCGCCGCGAAGAAGAAAAAAACAGGGCGCGGCCTGAGGTCAAAACAAATCACGCTCTCTCTACTCGCGCCCACTAATAACGGTCGTCTGATTCGTTTTAATGAAACGAACCGTTGCAACCGGCGCCACACTGACAGACAGAACAGTTTTACGCGCACTGCAAACACTCTACTGCCTTGCGCGTGGCAGAGTTCTGTTACAAAGCTGACTAATTAATTAATTAATCATTCTTAGACAGACAGAGAGAGAGAGAGAGTAGTTGGTTTCAGATTCAGAAGGTGATCGTTGCGTTGGGAGACTACATGAAGATCACGTCACACGCCTGTATAGGTGGCACCAATGTGCGCGAGGACATGAGGAAGTTGGAGAGCGGCTGCCAGGTGGTGGCTGGCACCCCCGGCCGTGTGCAGGACATGATCAGCAGACGTGCACTACGTACGTTCTATCTATATACAGTTTGACTCTAACCCCGTTACAGGGTTCGTGCGGTACCTGCAAAGTCAGGGAATTTGGTGTCTGGTCAGGGAAAAAATTGATAGCAGTAGAAACATCTCGCCACCAAATGGTCCCGTTATACCTTTTCACGCCACCATTTTTGAATATCGGACTTCTGACTTTCTACTACTACTACTACTTAAACTGAACTTTTATCTTCAGAATTTTGTTTAAATGCATTTTTAATAGCCAGTTATTCAAAATTTTCTCACGCTGGTCGGAGTTTCCTCACCCTGGTTGCTGAGGGAATTTTGACTTTGATCAGGGAAAGGTCAGGGAATTAAAGCCGCACGAACCCTGGAACCAGATGAGCAAGTAGTTAGTTTTCTGGCATTGTTGGCACTTTACTAAATAGACATTAGATAGTTGATGAGTTGCAAATAGCTTCCTAAAAAGCACCGAGCTGTTTCTTACAATTGAGGCGGTTCGGTCGTCAAGAGAAGCGAGAGAGTGGTGTGAGCTGGGTGAGAGGTGGACCGACCGTGTCCGCCGTCTCAATAGAGTCACAGACAGACAGACAGACAGACAGCTATTTCAGGTGCCAACAACATAAAGACCTTGTGCTGGACGAAGCGGATGAAATGTTGTCGCGAGGGTTTAAGGACCAGATTTACGAGGTCTTCAAATTCATGCCCTCTGATATTCAAGTAGGTACCTGCTTTCGGTTAGTCACGCTTACAGTCAAAGCTCTTTGCATTAAACGGCACATAGATTAGAAATCTAGCAAACATTGTCATAAATATGCATGGTCCGCAGCTCAGAAGGGGCAGTCAATGTCACCGTCTCTTGTCGCCTTGCGAAATGATCAAAATTTCGGCCGGAAAATTGAATTTTTGCAAATGTTTTGGCGGAAAATTCAGAATTTTCTAGTAAAACTCAAGTTTTTGACAAAAAAACGGATTTTTAAAGCATAAATTTTGAAGAGAAAATTTCGGGTTTGGTGCAGCACATTGTATTGACATCGTGCTATACAACAACAACAGTCGTGACACATTGCTGGGCCACAGCAATTTATCTTGGCAGCTATTCACGCCCAAAACAAAACATCTGTTTAACGGGTTGCTGACGATTGGACGTGTAGTCTAGTGGTTAGTACGTATGACTGCCAGACCAGCCGTTTGTAGATCGATTCCTGCCTGTGACAAATATATCTGAACGCACCGTGATGACCGTTGCTCAGACGTGTAGAGTAGAGCGGAGGTGTCAGAGCCGAATAAGGCTGAGCCCACTGACCGAGTCTAGCCTCTCTCCTCGCTGATATGCTCGCAGCAGTCTGAGTGCTTTTGATTCGCTTATAATACAGTGTAATGTTATGATAAAAAGTGCCCTCCTGAACTTTATTCAACCGGTTCCGTCTCGTGCAAATCTTTATCAATTCGGCTCAAATTTTCAGCAAATATTTGCAAGACAATTGGCTACATGTGCTAGTTTAGTGCCAAAATTCTAACTTTTGCCGGTTCTTTTATGAGCCCGAATACTTAATCAGTATGGTCCACAGAAATTCTAACTTTTCCGCCAATTCAAAAAGTATGGATCTGTAACTTGCAGGAATGATTGGTAATGCCATTGACATAAATCGTTGCCGGCTGGGCAGCCCTCTAGCTCAAAAGGCACCAAAATTCGGTAATTTCAAAAACATGATCGAAAATCCCATAGTTACGAAATCTGTACCTTCTAGGGTCAAAAGTTGATAATCAAAACAGATTGTATTTGGAAGTTCGACAAATTAATTAACTTGGTATTTAAAGTCTGTTCCGCATCATAGAAACCTTTCGCGCAGTGTTTTTGGAAAATTTAAAATCTTCGGGATTGTCATTTTGGCGTTTTTACGAAGAAATGTCAGAAAGTTTTTGAAATTCCCCAATTTTGGTGCCCTTTGAGCTAGAGAGCTACCCTGCCTTATGTTATGTCCAATTTGGATTACTGCAAGTCTCAGACACAAGCTCTTCGAATTGCTGAAAGAAATTGATCATTGCGTGGACTACCCTGATTCTTAGTTTCTGCTCATAAAACCAGAATTAGTGGAGTTTTGGCACTAAATTTTCAGCAATTAATTTTTGCCGAAAAGAGCCAAACTGATAACGAACGAACCTTTTTGAATAAACTATGAACCAGGAGTGGACACTGTTGATCAATACTCTACATAAGCTATTTATCGCTGCGATGTTTGGTCTTGCTCTAACTTGTTCTGTTGGTCAATCAATTTGACTGAAATTTTGACGCATGTCTACTTAAACAGAATGCTCAGAGTTTTTCCTCTGAAAATTTTGCCAACTCTGTCCACTCAACCACTAGTTGTGTCACTTCCTAGCACCACCTTTTTACTTTGACAGAGGACATGTGACTAGTGGTCGAGCTGATAGAGTTGGCTAAAATTTTCAGAGTAAAAACTCTGGAGCTTGTGTTCATGTGTCAAATTTCAGTCAATTTGATTGACCGACCAACAGGACAAGTTAGAGCAAGACCCAGCTTAAAGATAATAGACAAATGGAGCACACCCTATACGATTGCTGCTGTGCTGGTTGTCTGATTTAGACCGTGTTTAGGTAGTGCTGTTGTCGGCAACAATGCCCAAAGACGTTCTCGACGTAACCACTCGCTTCATGCGAGACCCCGTACGCATTTTGGTCAAAAAGAGGAGCTCACACTAGAGGGTATCTCGCCAGTTCTTCATTATGGTGCAGAAAGAGGTACTTGTACTTATTACCACTCTCCACAATACGTCGCTTACATACGTGTAATAGATTGTGTCTGCCCTCCCCTCACCAAGACGAGATTTTTCCGACCCAGCTCCGATCTTCTGGCAAGAGTAAATTTTTGAGCAAATTTTTCGCTTTTTAGAATTGCCGACACGAAAATTGCTAGAATCACCTCTAAACCTGCACTTTGGCTGTATTTGAGCCCAACCTAGCGATTTTTGACTATCTTTAGCTGAAAATTTGCGATTCTTTTAATGCTCAAACCCTTCGGCGGAAGACCTGGTGCATGTATGTTGCTTACTGCAGTCCGTGTGCAACCGGACCGGGCATCTGGGAGAGGTTAGGGGTTTAACAATAACAAACTGTAAAACATATTTACCGCGACCTGTTACAGTCTGGCAGTTAACGCCGTTTATGGTACTGGAACCATATTATGATGATACCGGTATCTAGGCTAGTGAAACCATATGGTACTCCACGTTAGTGGACTGTGGTGGTGGTACCGCCCATGGTACGAAATTTGAATGAAGTGGTAGTGGCACAGTTACCAATTCGAAGGTGACCATGTGAGGGTACGGTGCCATAAACGGCGTTAAGTGGCTGACTGTTTCATACTGGTATGTGTGTAACCGAAGACAACGGTAAAACGCTAAGCTACACTCCCCGGTGCCATTATGGAGTTGCCTGTGTGTAGTAAGAAAAATGTTTAGGAGTTGAAACTGGAGACGCTGTGCGATCTGTACGACACAGTGAGCATTACGCAAGCGGTTATATTCTGCAACACGCGTCGCAAAGTAGAATGGCTCAATTCAGTCAGATGACATCTAGGAAATTTACCGTTTCAAGCATGGTGAGTCCTTTGGTCAGGCAAACTTCTGCCGTACCAGCTATGGCTTTCCTATGAATCTGTCTATCACTTATGGCTACATTTAACCAAATTTGACAGTTTTCAAAAAAGTCTAAACCGTCTATTTTGCCTTAAAGAGCGAATTTTTTTCCCTCGGGGGTGCCATGTACGGGCGGCCGAGGGAGGGGAAAGCCCATGTATGCAGTACGGTAGGGAGAGACGCCCAGTTCGCCGCGACCGGTTCGCCGTGGCTTTGTGCCGACCCGACCACCAACCCTTTGCGGCAAGAAACTTGTCCCGCCGAGTGGATGCACCCCCTACGCGCGCACAGTGACTTTTGCTGCAAAACTACCTCACACCAACTGTGCCGTCCAGTGTGTTGTGTATAGTAGGTGGTAAATAGTTGAAATGCAGATCTTAAGAATAAGACAAAACCAAGGACAAAAAGCAATCTAGCACGCCCTTCAATTTGATCTACGAGCTAGCAATGAAGCCGGTTTAAGATAGTAGTCACCTTCCATATCTATATCTATATAGCACGGCGAGATGGACCAGCAGGAGAGAGACCTGATCATGCGCGAGTTCCGGAGCGGCTCAAGTAGAGTGCTGATCACCACCGATCTGCTAGCCGGAGGTATCGACGTTCAGCAGATATCGCTCGTCATCAACTACGATCTGCCCCGCCCAATCGAGAGAACTACATTCACAGGTACTTTACTACTAACTAACATTGGCCATGACACCCGGGCCCTTTTTGAGTTTCCCGAATAATTTCCAAGTGGCCGCCGTTCCGTAAATTTTCAATCGAATGAGGAGATTTTTGGCGCGATTTCAATAAATTTATTTATTTGTTTACAGTTTGATTTGGCCAAATTCTGGTCTTCTTCTGGCCTTCTGTGGCCTGCAGTTATGCCCCATCCGAAATGAACTGACACGAATATTCAGACGTCATATTTGAACATCACGAATCCTCCGTCGGATTTTCCCCAAATTTTGCAGGTCAACCAATCTATACATGAACAATCTGAAAATTGTGTCAGTTCAGTTCGGATAGGGCATTAACTCATAGCTACAAAAGGCTAGCACTTGGGCCAAAAACAAACGCTCAACAAAATACA